>KZ805419.1:103478-131917 GCA_003073855.1 Periconia macrospinosa
CCCCCCTCCCCCCTAAACCTTCTCTTCTCAACTTACCTACCTACCTACCTACCTACCTACTTCTTTACTATCCCTTACTCTCTCTCTCTCTCTCTCTCTCTCTCTCTCTCTGGTCAGGTCTACTCTTTTCTCCTTTCCTTTCCTTCCATTCCTTTCTAAAAGGGGGATAGTTAAATAAAATAAAATAAAGTTTGGATAGGGTAGATAGGGTACATAGATAAGGAGGTAGATATGTATATACTAGTCCTTACGGAAGTATGCACACACACACACACACGCGCGCGTTGTATCGTAATATGCAATAAATAAATGAAAAGAGAGAGATATATATGCATATTATTTACTTGCGAGCTGTGTAAGTATATACTGATATACATCTTTTCATCATCAATCACCTTGAGTGCTAGCAAGATCAAAAACAAAAATAAGCACACATGTACGAATTCATGGATTCTCTTTTTCTCGTGCGAGCGGGAGGAGATGGATTGATTGATAGGAGTTTACATGAACGATTCTTTTTGACTTGTGAGGGGGAAGTTCGTTCGTTCGTTCCTTCGTTCGTTCGTTCATAGGGGAAGAGATGGATGGATGGGGGAATATCCGTTCCAACAGAGACAGAGACACATTCCACATTCCATCTCTAACCATTTCCCACCCTTCCCTTCCCCTTTTCCCATTTTTGTTCCCCCCGGTGAATGTAATCTCCAAACCCCCCTCCCCACGCAGTGCTCATCCCCTCGCGCGAACTTTGGCCAAGATCCTCACGCCCATGACTACAATCGTTGTCGCGTCGTGGTCGTTCGTCGTCGTTTGTCCTGGCGTGATGTTCAAAAAGCTACTCTGCGCATCCATCAACAACGTACGACACTATCGCGAGCGAGCGCGCGTACGCCGTCTCTTGCCGTCGATCCCAATCCTAACAACGAGTCGACACCAGCAGAAGAACAGACACCGACCGCATAACATCGGCGAAAGAAGCCGTCTCTGCTAACAACAACCCCGAACAAACAAAACACCCTCAATTTCACTTCTCCCCCATCCAACACTAGTCATGACCAGCTTCTAGCGCGTTAGTGAACAACCACGCACGCACGCACCCACGACAATGACAAATATCTCTCTCGCCGTTGAACGACCGCGCTCCCTTTTCTCCTAGCGCAATGCGTCGTAAAATAACATTGCGCACCAAGCTACGGAGCTTTGAGTATTCCGTGGGGGAGAGCTATCCTGTTACAGTGGAACTAGTAGGTATGATCGTAGGCAGGCATGACTCGTGGGTCGACGAACGCAAAACATCGAGAAATTACCCGTGCGGCGTCGGTGTTCGATTTGGGGGGGTGGGAATGGGAATCTAAGGTTTGATTTGACATTCCCCATCGAGGTTACGGTCTTGTCCATAGCGCTCAAGGCCGGAAAATTAAGGCGCCAATGATTGGATACGACGATGCAAACCATGACCATGGTCAGAATGTTGACCACAGAATTGGGGGCGTTTACTCTGTTGCTACCACGCCCGCCCCAAGATTGTTTTTCCCCCCCTTCTCCCATTTCCATCTCGCAAGCCGCGCTAAACCCGGGCGGGCCAAGCGCAGCCCTACACCCAATCAAAAGTGAGGCTGGCATGGTCGGCGACCTCAGAATTGATGCCATTTCCAAGCATCTTGTATAGCTTCGACCAGTTCGCTGGGACAGTAAGTAAAAGCAGACACACCACTGCTGTTGTGGACCTGGGTCAGCAAGTCCCACGATTCTTTTCAAATCATGCGCCCACATCTTTCCCTTACTCGCATGTATGTTTGCGCTAGCACGAGCGAAGGGGTGCAAAAGCGGCGACCCAGCGATGCATGGTAGCGAAATGCGCGACTCCGCAAATGGTAGGTGCTTGGTACTCCTTTTTGTCGCGGCAGCGGAGGGAAAATGGTAGGCTGGCTTTGAATTGCAAGTATGTATCATCATGTACGGGTCTGGGATGTCGTAATGACAGTCTGTTGGCTGTCACGGAGCCTGGCGTCCATCAGCGAGGGTCTCACCTTTGACGGATTACGCGTAATGTTGCCGCTCCGACTTCGGGTTTCCTCTTCTTCGTCGTCGTCGATGACTTGACGCGATTGGCGACTGCTGACAGGAGGCTCGGCTTCTTTCAGAAGCTTCTGCATGTTCTCCTGCGTCAATGGGAGCTGGGGCACGTCGTCGTCTTCGTCGTGACCGTGGCCGTTGACGGGCCCGGTCAACGAGAGCAGCTTGCCGTCGCGAAGGGTCGACGCCATCTCTTCGGCGTGGATGCGTCGCAGGGCTCGGTCGCCATCGGTCTCGGAGGATTTGGCCAAGGCTGCGTCGCTTTGGAAGTGAAGGCGGTCAAGCTCAGCCGTCAGTGCGGGAGACGCCGCCGTTTCAGATTTGGGCGGCTGAGCGATTTGCGGGAGGTGATCAGGAGGGCTTTGGGCAGTTGCGCTGGGGCCTGCATGTGTTGATGCGCCCCCCCGAAGATCTTGCTCGTTTGTGGCCGCCCGCGTCTTGGCATGCGCATGCACCTTGCGCCGCCCCTCGATGGCCCATTTGACAACTAATCAATCCACAAGTCAGCATTCGCAAGTCGCAGTACCCCTCACACCGTCCGCGCCCATACACCGCGCCAAATGAACCCAAATCAATCCAACGCCCGTGGCAAACACACTTACGCATCTTCTCCAGCAGCTTGCCCTTGACCGGCTTCGCCAAGTAGTCCTAGAATATACCTTCAGCGTCCACCCTCATCACCATGCTACAGTATATGCTGCCTCTGCACTCACATCCATTCCCGCCTGCTGGCACTTCTCCCTATCCCCTTGGATCGCAGATGCCGTCATGGCGATAATGGGCACGTCGCGGACCTCGGGCACCTGCTCAAACTCCGTTCGGATCGCCTGTGTTGCGCTGTAACCGTCACGAATGGGCATCTGCATCCTCACCATCAGCCAGTGCGCCTTGTAATTACGCAAACGTGCTGCCATCAAGGTACCATGCTGTATGTACACGGCAGCACCATACGAGGGAGGGGGTCCTTGCGCACCTGAACATCCATGAGGATGATGTCTGGACGGGGGCGGCTCGGCGACGGTTCCTGTGATAGGTAGTCAAGCACCTCCTGACCGTTCCACACGGCATTGACGCTGAAATGCAACTTCTTGATCGTTTTGAGCGCAATCTGCTGGTTGATTTGACTGCATCGTGGCCTGGTTAGCAAGGTTGGCCCTCGGTTGCCAGCACAGGGTGGCGAAACACATCGATCGGTCATCCCGTAGGTCGACTTACTTGTCTTCCACCACTAGGATGTGTATGTTCTTCCTCTCGCTCTCGGGTAAGCTCATCAAGTGATCTGGTATGGTAGGATTGAAAACGGGTGACATGTTGATCTGTTGCGCGTCTCCTCGAACCGATCCTCCCCTCCTGCGCCTCTGGAGATATTTTGGTGTAAGCGGCGGGGTTTGGTCTCCCGCACTTGAGCAAGACACTGAAACATCTGACTGTAATCGGTCCGGGATCGATGCTAAATCGATTAGAGGTGAGCCTTCATCTTGGTAAGGCGCACGGTGGAAAGGAATCGAGAATGAGGCGGTCGTGCCTTGTCCAAGTTTAGATTCCAATCCGATGGTGCCTCGCATCAGCTCAACAAGCTACCCATGCTTTAGTATTTTGACAAACAGACAACAGTCCCCTCACAGGGAACTCACGTTTTTGCTAATTGTCAGTCCCAGCCCCGTCCCACCGTATCGTCGGGCCGTACTAGAATCTGCCTGGCTGAAAGGTCGGAACAGGCGTTTGCGTACTTCTTCCTCTATGCCTATCCCAGTGTCTTCCACAGCAAAACATACCGTGACTGTCTCCTTACTCTCTTGCGTGATGAACACCTTCAATCGAACAAACCCTTCACTTGTGAATTTGATGCTGTTGGTCAAAAGGTTCGTGAGAATCTGTCGTAAACGTCCCGGGTCACCCATGACTCTCAGATCAGTCTCCACTTCTGGCTGGATGAAGCTTTCATATGCAATATTCTTCCGTTGAGCCGCAAAAGACATCATCTTGCTCACATCCCGAAGCACAACAGATAGACTGAACTGCACCTCCTCCACGTCCAGGCGACCAGATTCCACTTTGGAAAAATCTAGAATGTCATTAATGACGGTGAGTAACCCATTCGCCGACCGCTGGATATTTTCTGCGCATTCCTTTTGCTCCGCGTCCAAGTTCATGTCCAGCAGCAGATCACTCATTCCAATGACTCCTGCAATGGGGGTTCGAATTTCGTGGCTCATGTTGGCCAGGAACTGACTCTTCATCCGGCTCGCCTCCTTCGCCGCCACAGCGTTCGCCACTAACTTGCTGTTTTCCTCCTCTTGCTCTTTCAATTGTATCTCCCTCTGCCGTAGTTCCGTGACGTCCATCGATACCCCAATGACTCCATCAATAAAGGTTTCTCCTTCCACACCTCCGACTCTTGACTGACTCCACATTGGCACAAGCCGCGTTCGATAATACCGTCCATCTTCGACAAACTTCTCAATCAGCTCCGTCTGGGCTTCGCCAACCAACATCCCATCAATCGATTTTCGCCAATGTTCCATACCACCCAGATACTCGAAAATGTTCCGTCCAATCGCATTGTGGTTGTCGGCACCTGGTTTTCCTCCTTCCAGCAAGGTTATCTCTTTCTGTTTGTTCACGGCCCAGAGCGTCACCTTGGCGTGTTCAATAACTCTTAGCAACTGAGCTTTGGTCTGTCGTGCAGCTTGGCGAGCTTCGACAAGGTCGTGAATATCCGTGCAAGTTCCAAACCACTTCACAATTCTTCCATCCTCATCATAAAATGGAAGAGCTCGTCCCAACATCCAGCGCCACGTGCCATCATACCGTCTCGCTCGATATTCGGTGATGTACTCCTCTCCAGTTGCCAACGATCTCAACCAGCGTTTTGCTGTTGCAGGCATATCTTCTGGATGGAAAGCAAGTCTCCACCCTTCACCCAGTGACTGCTCGACCGTTTGTCCTGTATAATCATACCATCGGTGGGAATACCAGTCGTGGGCGCCTTCAGGGGTGGTTGTCCAGACCATAACCGGCATAAAGTTGGCAATATATTCGAACTGCTTCTCGTTTTTTTCCACTTGGGCTGCAATCTTATTAGTGTACTCTGTGACGTCTTTGAAAACAACAATGCCGCCCAGAAATTCCCCAGTAGTGTCGTGCAACACGGTTTCGCCAGTCACATCGAAGATGCGACGCACGCCAGTGCCAGGGTGTCGCATTCCCACGCGACGACTTTCCAATCGTTTTTGGCTGCGGCATACTTCCATGATGGGAAATTCGTCCACCTCTAGTTCTCTCGAAAAATCTTCCGTCCAGATGGTGAACTGGCTGAGAAATGCCCGCTGTTCAGCCATGTTGTATGTCTCTTCTTTGGAAATATACTGCAGAAGGGCTTTGTTAGGGAGACCAAATGATTCATCTTTCCACATGGCTAGAGAATGGTCAGTGACAAGGTCACGTGCAGGGGATTATTTATTCACAAACCATAGGCAGGCATATTGATGGAATTTAGAATAGCGTCCTTCATCTGAGATGCTTTTTGGAATATGGAGGCGGTTATGGAGAGATCACTCTTGGCCTTGTGTGGAGGGCCGCGCGGGGGAAATTCGACGGGCAACGTGTTGGGGCTCACGACTTTGGAAGCAGAGTTGGATCTTCGATCGGAAGAGGAACTTGTCGAGCTTTGGGACTTGCTCAGATTGAAACTTGTAGCTGTCCTAGTTACAAATCGACTCGAAGGACGCGAGTTGTGCGGCGACTCTGTGGGTTGTGCGCTTGTGAAAGTCAAGGTGAAATATTGGGTATTTTCAATGCTCCACACTGAGATGATGAGTGTAGCCTGGAGCGCATGGTCATGGGTCATTGATTTACTCGACCGAGGCCCGCAACGAGCGCCATCGCGACTATATGGCAATATGACCACATCAACGGAAACATCGCGCACCACCGTTCTCGTCAAATTTGTGCTACTTAACTTTGGCAACTTGGGTGGAGTTTCGAAAGTGGTCGGAGTAGACCCTCCACTTCCAGGGGATTTCTCTTCAACATTACCTAGCGTGTTGGAACTCTTGGATGAATCTTCTAGGACTGAATTCAGAAACTCCTGTTCTGATAAGCAAAAGGACGCATGAAGGATGCTGAGAGGCGTATAGTACCTCCCAAGACACGAGAAGTGGGGACCCGTTTTGCAATATGTCGACGCCGAGCTCCGCCATGCCTTTCCCTTCTAGCGCATCGCTGACGGTGATGCCGCTGGTGGCTGTGCATTCAAATTCTATACCCAGCAGTCGTCCCATGGCTTCGTTGGCTAACACGACCGTCTTTTGGGCAGACAAAACCAGCAAAGGAATGGGCAGATATTGCAGGGCGGTGAGGGCAGCCATGGTGGGTGATGGGGTGGACGAAATGGCTATGGACATGTCGTCTTCGCAGCCGTGGATTGAATCGGGAGGGCCATCTATGCCTCCTATGTCGAAGTAATCGTGGACTGCGACCTCGGGTGACGCCATGTTGGACGAGCAGGAGTCCCAATTACTACCAAGGTCCAAGGTACAGCGGGGACGGTCGAAGTCGACCAGGCCAGTCGGCTTCAGTCCGGCAGGGGAATGGATACCGTCGCACACATGGAGGCTGGCCAGCACAAGTCGTATCAGAGGGAACAGGCGTGGAAATGGACAACTGGAAGAAACTCAGACGGGGGCGTGGGGAGCGAGGGGGTTTTGTTTGATTCGCAACGGGCGCCGAGCGGTAGCGGACGTGTTACAATGGTTTGGAGGCCCTGGCGGTAGACTGGAGATCGTCGGTTCTAGACCTCAGCTTCGATCGGCAGACGGCAACAACGGAGCCCAGTGCGCCCGCTTCAGATTACGACGGGCAGTGCACTCGCAGGCAGGGAGATTACGATCGGTCTGGCGACCAGCGATGCAATATTATAAGAGAAAGAAAAAAAAAAAAAAAGGAAGGGAAAAGAGGGACGAGAAGAAAAGGGAGGGTGAGGTGAAGAGAGGAGGGCAGAGACAGACAACCGCAAGCATGTAGGCGTAGTAGGGTTCTAGACCACGGCCGCCGCCTAGCCAGCTGTCTGGTGACGCAACTACCTAGGTACCGTAGTTGCGCTGACCCCAACCAATTTGAGAACTTCCTCCAAAAATACAAATCGTCGTTGCGGCTTACTTGCCTGATGCATCCAATCTTCAACCTTGACCGTCGTGTCTTGTCTTTTTGGAGCAAGAGAAACTCTACCGGAGATAAGAAAAACGGCGTAACTTTCTTGTCTCTCTCTCTCTCGAGTGAACGAGGGCCCAAGAAAGAAATAAACCCTGCAGTGCTGCTCGCTTGCTAGCCGATCCCGCTGTCGATCATCTCGATCTCACATGTTGAGGGCACCAACGTTAACGTTACTGTGTACAACATACCACCCGTGGACCCATGGTACATGAGGCTCGTGGGCGCTGTCAGCTGTCAAACCCACGGTACGTTCCACACAGTTACGAATTATTCGTGGGATTTCAAACCTCCAATATTCCCATGTCCATCAAACAGTAAACTCTCAGCCATTCTTGGCCTTCGATGCCTGATGCCAACACCCCTGCTCGTCCCTCTTCGCCATCGAACACGCAAGGCATAGATCGGGATTTCGTCTATGCACAATACAACGTCTGTCTATTTGTGAACACGACATGTCTTGTGCTGTTTCAGACGGCCGGATTTCTCAGGCACCCGTCGACACATCTAGATTCGTTAATATTTAAAAAAAAAATTCAACAAAAAATTCAAAACATCAAAACCTTCGTGCAGTACCTAACAAGGTGCAAGATCTCCATGCATAACTAAACGAATGTTGGGAATGCTTATGTTCTATGCAACAAGAACTGAAGATAAGGAAATGCATGAGTTTCTTCCTGCAGGTGCATGTATGTGGGGGTGAGGTGTAAAGCACGTGATCGGCTACGCTCGCTAACTCCAACGTCCGAGCAACTACCAGCTGTCATTCACACCTAACGAGCCAGCACCACCCCTCCAAGAAACCACCACTCCCTCCAACCAGCACCACTCCCCGCTTACTTTCCGGTGCACTCTGCATCTGGAAATTTCAAACATGGTCTTGTTCGGCCTCGGCAGCCTTCTATACGGTACGCGTCGAACCAGAAATTAGCATCCGTCCACGTTGCTAACCCACACGCGCAGTTGCACTCCTCTTCATAAACGGCATCGCTGTCCTCTCCGAAGACCGCTTCCTCGCACGCAGTACGTCTACTTCTGTATCCTCAGATACACCCTATACGCAGGGTTTGCCGCAGCGAAACCCTTCTCTATCCCGAATTTCCCCGCACACCCCCGCGCATCATATACACATCTCCTACCCTGACTTGGTGAATACCCACTAACATATATTCAATTGCATTTCTAGTTGGTTGGACACCTTCAGCCGCTGAGCCTGGATTCGGTCAACGCGATGATGCTGGTGTGAAGTCGCGCCTCATCAACCTCATCTCCTCGGTGCGGACCCTGATGCGAAGTACGTATACAAAACACATCACTCTCCTATCGCCTTCTTTAGACCCCCTTCAACTCGGTTTATACGCGAAAGGTGAAAAAGGTGGGATATTACAGACGACCAAGACAGAAGTAGAATCGTATTGTTGCTAGAATGCCAAAAGCCCACCGAGGGAAAGAAAAAGCGCCAGTGCACTTTTGCTTACCATATAATCACAGTACCCTTGATCGGCATCAACACCGTCGTCATTCTATACCTCCTCGTCGCGCCCGGCTAATATCCGGTCCTTCTATCTTTGCGTGTATGCGTGGGGGTTGGTTGTTGTCAGAGGCATCGTCGTCCATCTACTCACTCATACATACCCAAAAATCACCACATCCGCCCCCATCAAATTTTAACTGGATGTCACACTCTCGTAGGCTCGCGAGTGCGTGGTACCTCGATATAAGGCTATATTCGAGGTAGAACAATCATCTTACCAAGAGACAATCATGAATTCACGGATGTACGCACGTAAGGTATCTGAGTTTCCGCGAGAGTGAGAATGGATAAGATAGCAGTTGAGGATGGAATCGATTCCTTTGTTTGTTTTGGATGTATGTGTAGACGATAGTGCATCGCTACTTATTTTTTTCTGTTTCTAGCCCGTCAATCAATCACTCTTCAATCTTCTCCAACGCAACACCTCTCTTTCTCTTCCGATCCCCTCTCACTAAGGTCGGTCATGTGGTCTCTCCTCTTTTTTTGTCTTCTTCTCATCTTGTATAGACTATCTTTATCATGCCAATATCGTGGGTACAGAGTCAGTATAGCATATACACCTAAAAGTAAACAAGCAAATGAAGAGAGAGGGAAAGAAAAAAAAAAGCCATCATCTAAATTTTCGAAAGACAAAAAAAAAAACATATGCAGCGAACACTACCCTACCTAACCCTTCATATTTCCCCATCCACATCAAAGAAAAGAAGAAGAAAAAAAAAACAAGCGTCATTCTCCCCCAACCCCCCCTCCTTACCCTGCTTCCCACATACATACCTACGCCACATCAACAAACCCCCTCTTCCTCCTCCCCTCCCTCCCTTCCATCTCAACCCTCTCAACATCCTCCAACCTAACCACACGCCCCTCCTCGACCCTCTCCCCCAAAAAGCTCACCGCCGCAACATTAAACCCAATCAAATCCCTACTCTCCCCCAACCTCGCCCTCAAATCCCTGCGCATGCTCTCTAGCGCGACCTTCAACCCGCGACTCGCGACAATCTGGCGCTGGTGCGTCTTGAGCATGAAGAAGAGGACGCGGCAGGTGAGGGTGACGTTCCAGCCGCGCTGGAGCCATATGGCGAGGAAGGTGAAGAGGGCGGGGAGGGACGAGAACGGCAGCACGAGGAGCGCGTCGTGGAGACTGGCGGCGGGGATCTTGGCGAGCACCGAGAGCACGTGCCGCTCGGCCGAGATGTTGTTGAGGGCGAGGAAGAGCGGGTTGCGCTGCGGCGGCGCGAGGTTGGGGTTGCTGAGTTTGGAGGTTGTGTGTGCGCGCATGAGGTGCAGGTCCTCGAGGCCGAGGTCGAGCGCTTCTTGGATGCGCTCGCCGGCTGTGAGGGTCGAGATGGTTTGCTTGGAGGTGGTGCCGACTTCTTCATCGTCGTCGCCGGAGGTGGTGGTGGGGTCGAGCGACGTGGCGAGGGTGGATTCGTAGAGCTCTTCGAGGTCGCGCTCGCGCTCTTCTTCGAGGAAGATGGGCTCGTCGGTTTTGTTCCACACGCGAATGCTCTTGTCGTGGCTGGCGGTGACGACGAAGTCGCCCGTCCGCGCGACGGCCATGGCCCAGATTTCGCCGTGGTGGCCTTTGAGTTTCTGGATCTGCTCGAATTTGTCCGCGTCCCAGGTCTTGAGGAGCTTGTCTTTGCTGGCGCTGAAGAGGATGTGTTTCTCGTCTTGCTCGACGGGGTGTGGGATGAAGGCGACTTGCATGATGCTGTCGTCGTGTCCGAAGAGCGCTTTGTGGCAGTCGCCGAAGTCGAGCCCCCAGATACGCACGTTCTTGTCGGCGGAACAGGTTGCGATGAGCTTGCTGTCGCTGGAGATGGACATGTTGAGGACAGGGAGTTTGTGGCCGTAGAGGTTGAGGAAGAGCTTGAGCGAGTCCACGAAGAAGACTTTGACGGTGTTGTCGAGCGTCGCGACGGCTAGGAGGCGCGAATCCGGGGAGAATTCGACGCTGAGGACGTCGTCGTTGACTTTGAGGATGCGGGATTGGACGAGCTTGAGGCGAGGCATTGTGCGCTTCGTGCCGGGAATTTCTTCGTCGATGATGTCGAAGTTCCAGAATTTGACGCTCTTGTCGGCACTGCCTGTGACGAGCGATTTTCCATCAGGATGCACTTGTAGTGTCCACACTGCGCCTTCGTGCGCCGAGATCTTGTCGAGGAGGGATGATGCTGCGATGTCGTACAGCTCAATGTCTCCTTCTTTTGTCCCCACAACGACAATCTTGTCGCCAGGAAGAAAAGCCGCACAGAGAGCCTTTCCACACTCCAGCGTGCGGAGGCAATTTTGCGTTTTGATGTTCCAGATCTTGAGGCTGCCATTTGATGCTTTTCCACTTGATGCAGATGCCAGCATGCGATCGTCGGAGCTAAGGGCGAGGGCTCGAATGTCGTTTCTGTGACCAGCCAGTTCGACCGAAAAGGTTCGATTGCATTCTGGCTCCTCTTCACTCTTTGATTTGCCTTTCTGGGGGACCTCATATACATCGAGGACATTACTGTCTGTGCCAACGAGCAGTTGTAGCTTCTTAGATCCCCGAATATGCATCCACGAAATGGACCGAACTTTGCCGCCCCCTGGTGGTATCCGTATTGTAACATAGGGCACCATAACATCCCCTATTTCCGCATCTGCAATGTTGACCTTTTCATCCGCTGGTTCTGTTTCTGCACCATTGGCTTCATTCTTTGCTTTTTCCCTCCTCCTCTTGCGCTTTCTCGATAACGCTTTCTGAATCTCGCCCTCGCTTCGTATCCGCCAGAGTTCAATGTTTCGATCTGAACCGTGCACAGCGATGTAGTCTGATCGGGTGTAGAAAGAGATTCCCAGTGTTCTGTCTTTTCCTTGCCTGTACAGTGTGCCTCTCTCGTGCAAAAAGCGTTGGTCCGCCCCCTCCCCTATAGATGAGCCTATCCGTCCCAAGCCAGGCAGATCGATGGCCCATACTTTGAGCTCCCCGTCGTTTCCAGCAGTTATGCAACCGCTGCTGTCTGGAGATACGCCGAGGGACCAGCATTCTCCGTTGGTCTGTGCAATGTGGGTTTCGATACAATGCTGGGTGTTCACGTCCCAGATCTTGATGAGCGCATCTTTGCTGGTGGATAGAAGAAAGGCTTGGTCCGTGTCCATTTCCGTATCAGCGCCATCCTCTTCCTCCTCTCCGGCTGATTTTGAGGGGTGCAGGAAATGGAGGCCGGTGATTTCGCCCTTGTGTCCCCGCAATTTGAACAGGCCCACTTCCGAGACCAGGTCCCAAATAACAATGTCCGTATCCTTTGCGCCGCTAGCTAGTCGCACACCGGACCGGTCAAAAGCGAGGGTGGTGATGGCGGATTTGTGGCCATTAAAACTTATAACCACAGTAGATGTGCGGGCATCCCATACTCGAATGCTTCCATCGGCATAACCCACCGCGAAAACGTCTGGGTCTACGTCGCTCCGACATATAGTTGTGACCTGTTCGGTGCAGGTAGCTTCTCGCCACCGGCTTAAGAGCTCTCCCTTTTTTATGTCCCAACAAAGCACTTCCTCATTTGCGGCGGCGTATGCGCGACCAGCGCCTGCAGCGCGACTCGATCCAGGCTGGGTGAGGCCTTCCGGGGTCCAGACAACATTGGAAGTGGTGGTCGCAACAACTCCAAAAGCATCCGATTGCTCGTATTTGCTACAGATATGCTATTAGCGTGCGTTTTGAGGGGAGAGATGCATGAGGCGAACGTACGTATATGAGCGCACCATATTGCGCCGCGCTTATGGGTCGGATGCCTGAGGTGGCAGAGAAAAAGTAACGGTGACTTTGATACGTTTGATCTTTTTACTGGTGTCTCAGGGCCATGAATAAAAGGCGTCGACTGAGCAATTGAGCCTTTTCCTCTGCTCTCGGTGTAAAAAAGTTGGAGAATTGAGCTCCAAACTTTTTGGCCGAAAAGCCAAAAAGCTGCCCCACCAGCCACTTTTGCATGCGCCACACAGCCACAGCCGGCCCACTTACACCGAGCTGGGCAGGCCAACGACGCACATCACTCTCCCGATCCGCCGCCGCAAGTCGACTGTGTGTTAGCAGACGATACTGTAATACCAGCCGCCTAGGACAGCTGCCGTCCATACCCACTCCGCTCCTGCCCACGCCTACAAGCCCACCATGCTTCTCCTCGACTACCAAAATGTCTTGATTGAGTCGTTGCTCAGAGACCGCTTCGTACCAGGGTGCGCATGCCCCGCGTCCTCCGCCCACCAGCCAGGTAGCTAACACGCACAAGAGCATCCCCCGTCTCAATTGACCAGGTCGTTTCCGACTTCGACGGCGTAACCTTCCACATATCCACCCCCGAGACAAAGTCAAAGATACTAGTATCGATACACGTCAAGTGCTTTTCCGAGCTCGTGCAATACGGCGCCCAGGCAGTCCTGGAGCGGGAATATGGCCCATATATCGTGGCTCCTGAATCAGGATATGACTTTTCCGTACAGATCGACCTTGAAGACCTCCCCGAAGACCAGGGTATGTTTGTTGGAGGCAACAACAGAAATGACGTGGGGGCAAGCTGACGGTAAATAGAAGCTAGGGACGACCTGATGCGCCGCGTATCTCTCCTCAAGCGCAATGCCATGGCCGCACCGTTTGAGCAGGCCTTTGATGAGTTCCACCAACTGCAAGAGGAAGCCTCCAAGTACACTTCGGAATCTGCGCCACAAGGTGTCAAGGAAGGCGGCGAAGTCCGCGCAATCCACTACCGAGAGGAGGAGGCCATTTACATCAAAGCCAGTCACGATCGAGTGACGGTAATTTTCTCCACTGTTTTCCGAGAAGAGACGGACAGAATCTTTGGTAAAGTGTTCTTGCAGGTATGCTTTCAACCGTTTACTTCTGTTCATCTGTCCCTGTTGCTTACAAGTATAGGAATTTGTTGATGCCCGACGAAGAGCAATTCAGAATGCCCCCCAGGTGCTGTTCTTGAACGAACCGCCACTAGAGCTTCAGGGAATCCCCGGCATCAACACATCTGGCTCTGGCGAGATTGGCTACATTACATTTGTCTTGTTCCCCCGTCACCTGACAAACCAGCGACGAGCCGAAGTCATCTCACATATCCAGACCTTCCGCGACTATTTCCACTACCACATCAAGGCTTCCAAGGCGTACATTCACTCACGGATGCGGAAAAGGACTGCCGACTTTCTCCAAGGTACGTTCAAGTTTAGATTTGTTGATGTATGTGTGTTGACCGAGATACAGTCCTACGTCGTGCCCGACCTGAAGCAGAGGAGAAGGAGCGCAAGACAGCTAGTGGAAGGACATTCAAGGTTCAATCGTGATTTTAGAAATTCGACATGTGTTTCGCAATGTATATGAACAGGCAATAGGTCTGCGCGCAGGGCAATCCCTATATAGGCGGAGACTCAAGCAAACTCGTGGAACATGCAAGCTAGAGAGCTTTGCTTGGGGAAATGTGGGGGGAGAGGCCGTAGGGATGTTGAAGCATTAAGCCAAAATTCCAACTAAATCGTATCACCAAAACTCCGTTCTTGTCATGCCATACAAACCCATGCAGTCCATGTATAAATCCCGAGGGGGTATCCATGCAACGCACAGACCACGAGACAACGTCGCAGTTCCCCAGAATAATTTCAACTCCACCTTCAAACTAAAGCCTCCAGTACACCAACGCTGAATTGACGTACCGAACTCCTCTAAAAAGATCTCATGTCGGAAGCTTCCAAACCAAAATACGACAGCCTCCCAGGCATTGACACAGCTCCCGACGTTTACGAGACCCCCGAGCTCGCCGAGGATGTCTCCACAATCCAGGCCTCCACCGCGGTTTCCGAATCAGAAGGCGAGGAGGAATCAGACACAGAAGCTTCAAAAGTGCATCACCAGCGTCTACAAACAGACCAAGCACGGAATCGATTCCTGCCTTCGCGAGTAGACGCGCACAATGTGGACTTTTCCGACAACATCAGCGGCCAGCAACGGCGCTCGTACCGGACATCCACCCGCGCACAACGACGAAGGGGCGAGATAATAGGCGACGATAGCGATGAAGAGGAGGAAAGCTTCGAGCGCAAATTGGCGCGCGTCCGGCAAGAAGCCCTTGAATTGGAACAGGAATACGCCGAACGCATGCAATCCGGCGACAAGACTAAAACCGAAGAGCGAGACTCCAAAGAGATAATGGAATTCATCAGCGACAAAGTCGACTCCATCTACGCTCAGCGACGAGGCAACGATAAGGGTGGAAGCGCTGAATCCCAGCTCTCTGCCACAATCCAAAAATTCAACAATTACACCCCCTTCGCCCCCTCCCCTCGCATCTCCAAAGCCATTGCGAACCGGCCACCCCTCCCCGGTTCACAAATTCAACGCAGCCAACTCGATCACGTTTTAAGCCAAGCCAGCGACTTCGACGCGCGCCTTACGCAACTCGAGCGGAGCCTTGGACTTAATGGCTCAACAATGCCAGACGTAGGCTCCGACGCCCCGCTTCCCATCTTCACGACCCTGGAGCGCATTGAGGAGTCGGTAGGTCTTGTGACAGACGCTTCATCCGGATCCCTAGAGGCCGCGAGCTCGCAGATCCGCAGACTTATCGCCGAGGCTGAGCACCTCAAGCAACTCCGGTCCTCGTCATCCTCTCCGTCCCCTTCATCACCATCCTCACCGCCTCTAGACAGCTCTGACGCCAACGAGTTAAAGGCCCTAACACCAGCCCAAGAATCCAAAATCAACGCCTTATACGGTACCCTCCCCTCCCTCGATAAACTCACCCCTATTTTACCGCTGGTTCTCGACCGCCTACGCACACTGCGCCTCGTGCACACGAGCGCACATCAGGCGGATGCCGTGCTCGCGGACCTCGAGACCCGCCAGAGCCAGCAGGCCGCTGAGATTGCGAAGTGGGCCGAGAAATTGAAGGAACTTGAAGAGGAGGTTAAAGCTGCGGAGGAGAGGACGCAGAAGAAGGTAGGTGAGGTTGGAGAAGTCGTTAGAGGAGTAGAGGGAAGAGTTAGGTCGTTGGGTGGGGCGTGATTGATGGCTTTCAGAATGTTAGTTGCTGGTGGATAAGACTTGAGGATTGATAGGAAAGGCTGATCAACCCATCTTTTCGCCTCTTTATGAATTTTGTTCAAAACTTGAGGTTACATACACTGGAGATAAATAGCGGATATGAATGAAAGGGCAGGAAAGAGAGAAATGCTTTAGATACCCCCTTTTTGTTGTCGTTGGTTGGAAAGGCGAGGTGGTGATGATTAGATATATGTAGGTAGAGAGACAGAGGAAGACGAATACAAAACAGTGAACACCAAACGCATAACACCACCACCATATAACAACAATAACCCACGACAACTTGCAAGGAAAGCAAACTGAACTTTAGTCAAGTAGTCAAACTCATCCCGCATTCCTTTAGTAGTAAGTATGGTAGCGTTGAAAAGCAGAGGTTCAAACCCGAACAACAGCAAACCATTAAAAAGGTTTCTGGGCGGGGGCAAAAAGGCCTCGTTCGCAGGATGAAATGATGAGTGTCCTCGTTTGTTTTGCTCTTTTTTTTTTTTTATAAAGTAGGGAAATTACAGCTGTTTTCGAAATTGGCTTCTACTCTAACACACTCTCTAAATATTACCCCGCGAGGATCCGTGCCCACGCTATTCCGCAAGCAGTAACTCTCTATACATCTAAATTTCACTACTTTGTGTAAAATATGCTGACATATGTAACTTAATGTTTATAGCAATATGGGCGGGCCGACTATGATCCGGAGGGATCTGACCCTGCCACGACTCGTGCACGGGCCATCCATAACATCCAGACCAGATGTCCAGTAGGACACAGCACAGTATCGTGGTGGATCAACTGTGCAACAGCGAGACCAAGCTAGATATGAAAAGATGCCTCCATATAAGCCTAGTAAGAATCAATGTAGGCCGGATTTCACTCCATACAGAACCCATCAGCGCCACCAGCAACGCACCGCCGAACAGGACGGCCGTCACCAACTGTACGACTGCATCCCCCGAAATCCGTCCGAAGTTGAACCAATCGATTTATGCCCGATTATAAACACCCCTAGGCAAGGTGGTGAGGACCTCCGGCCTGTAAGAGGCGGGTCGTACGACGGCACGGGCGGGTCTGTAGAAGGCCATAACCAAGATCCCTTCGGCGCCCAGCCCACAATAGTACAACCTGCTAAGCTAGAGTTGCTTAGCCTGTTTGAGTGGGACGAAAATATGGTATACGATGAAGAGCCGCCGAGCTGCATCCACTACTCGATTGAATGGAAGATAACGTTGAACAAGAGGCTCGTTACAAAGGATACAGAGCAGGACCTAGTACTCGAACCTTCCCAATACTGGTCCCTGTATCTGCGGCCAAAGTTAGACGAAGTGTTATGTAAAAAGCTGCCGCCAAACAGGCGAGTCAAAGTTGTTGACACTAATGTAGTCGTCTCGGTAAAGGAACGTTCGGAGCGGGACCTTACTAAGCGATTTGACGAAGCTGAAATTGACTGGCCAATCGTAGAAAAGCAGCTCATAGCATGGGGTGAGCTATTTCGTGCTGGTAAGAAGCTTAGAGTGGACCTTTCCTTGAATTACGTCGACGTGGATCGGTCATCGACAACGTCATCAAGAAACAGGTATAAGCAAGGCTCCTCAGCTACCCAGCGAATGCTCAACGAGAGAGCGTCACAACTCGAGAGTGAGGAGAATGTTACTGGTGAAGTACCTGTTTGGCCCTCCGTTTACGACCTGATGCGCTGTCCGGGGCCGCATTGTGATCTAGGCCCTCATTGCTGGCGGGATCCAGTGGGGCAGAAGCACTATAAACTCAGGGCGCCTCAATTGAGGGCTTTGATTCGGTACGTCGAGCAAGGTGGTAAACTGCTGACCCACGACGACGTTCCCGAGGATATCCGTCAGCAACTTTATGCAGAAGAGCGGCAGCGACTCGAAAGACACATAAGCAAGTCCTCATCTAGCCTTCCCCCAATTCATATTACAAACATGGTACCCACGCCGCCCAATCAATCATCCCTTTCGGCGGCAGGATCTTCGAACAAAGTTACTCGTCTCCTCATCCCTGGCGCCCGGGACGCCGCCGTGAAGGAATATAGCGAGTGGCAGCAATCGCAGACAATGAGCTATGGAAAGCTGAGTACCAGAAAGCCTGTGACATCGCCTTAGACAATGGTTTTGATCTTGAGAAAATACACCAAAAGCTTGATCATACGTTTTTCAGTGAGAGAGACGTGAAGTTAGGCATTGCTATGCGGTTTGTAGACGACATCGAATTCTGGGTCACAAACATCAAGTGCAATGGTGGGGTAGAATAAGGATTGCAAGGTGCTATATGCTCTTTCCTATATAATCTTTCTGGTTCGGCAATATAGTTACTATACTGCGTGTGACTTCCTAAGACCGGCCTGTAGATCTCTCGTCGAGTGCGTATCGTAGTGATCGACCGAGTACTACAGCCTACAATTCCGGCTATTTCATTATTCTTCAACTTACGGCAAATCATCGCATGGATCGCTTTACGCTGGCCAGTCTTTTAGGTTCGGTGCCATGCTGGAAAGTCTTCCTAACGTCTAGTTAGAGCGTACGTGTTTGCAAGTCAACGCTAGAACGGAGGGGCTTGGCAAAGTGGGATGCTGCGCACAGACACCAAACCGATCCCTTATCTACCGTCTAGGGAAACTTCGCATGCAACAGACAATCGCTCCTGTACCAACTCTAGCATATCGTTGCGGTAGCTACAGTAAAGACAGCGCACTGTTCAACAGCGGAGCAAAACTGACGGGCTAATCGTCGCCGCCACCTAATCTCGATGCGCTTCGATCTTCAAGAAAACCACGTGTTGAAGACACCTGCTGTGACGTGTCAAATTCGGGGTCAAATTGCCCCAGCGGGACCGCATCCACCAGACGATGAGATAGCTAGTAGCGCAGTTTGTTGAATCTTTGGACGCTTGCGGAGCACAATTTTGTTGTTTCCCCGACAATGCGCTCATTTGCCCAAGTCTCGTACTCACCATGGAAGAATCGCAACCACGACGGGAGCAACTACGTGACGTCTGGCACTCCACAGCAGCCGACGTATAGGCCAATAGTCGTGCCCCCCACGCCAATAATCTATCATCCAAGTGTTGCACAGGTTATCGATTTCGAAGACGAAAGCGATGAGTCCGAAGCAGGTATGTGCCTTTGGTCACTGCTTGTGAAGATATGATACATTAATAGTGTGCAGGGCCTTCGGGTGTACCATTCGTAGAAGCTCCAGAACCGCCTCCAGCTCCAGAGCCATCCCTACCCAGTCCGCCACCTTCTACCCCTGAACCTCCAAATGACAGCTCGTCAACAGGAGAACCTCCCAATTCTGCGTCCCCGCTCGAGCCCGTTCCTGAGGAAACGTCTGATGATCCCGCGCTCGATAATCCCCCGGAACTACCACCGAGCGATCCTCCAATCTCTGGAGACGGAAATGACGATGGGGAGGCTAGAGTCGATGACGTGAAGGCTGAGCCTCCTGGAGAAAGTGGCGGGGGTGATGGGGAGAAGGTTAGCAACGATGCGGTGCCTGAGCCGGCTCAGGACCTTGAAGGGGACGACACCAGCAAGCCTCCCGAACCCATCGCTGAAGGCACCGATCAGGGAGTTCAAAAGGCCGTACCGCCTCCTGAAAGTGCACCACCTGCATCGGCCAGTTACCCCGAACCGGTGCCTGCACCACCACCGGCTAATCCTGCCCTTGGCCCTAACCCGGAACCTGTCTACTTTTCCCCTGACGTGAAAGATCCAGATGCCGCTAGCATTGGGAAAAAAGACGGTAAGAAGAAAAAAGGCGACAAGAAGAAGCTCAAGGTCGAAGAAGCACCCGCTAGGGAAACTGCTGCTGAAGCTATTGTGGGGGAAGCTACTATCGACGAAGCACCCACCGAAGAAGGTACGACCGAAGAAGCTATGGTTTCTTATATAGCAACAAAACTGATACGCCGCAGAGCAAATCCAGGTGCTAGCCCGATCCCAAATTCGCCATCCCCACCAAACCCTGGAATTTTCACCACACATGACCGCCACTGCACAGAATCTCATTACTGTTCGCGAAGGTGCCGACTTACAGATATCTGACCACAATGTGCTCCCCTACAAAGTTATCAGAAACCTCGGCATGGGCGGCTGTGCTTCTGTTGAAATGGTAGAAGATACAACAACCGGTCAATTGTTCGCACACAAGATTTTCCGGAGATACCATGGCCCAAATCTAAAGAAGTTCAGACTAGAGGTCCGGAATGAAATCAAGATAATGCGGCGTCTATCCTCCCACCCCCATATTATTCGTCTGTTTGCCACATATGCCTGCAAGCGCGACTTCGGCATGATTCTTACCCCTGTAGCGGACGGCGGAGACCTAGCAACTTACCTCCTGAATATATTGGACTCCGGAAACCCCCCCACAGCGGAGAACCGAGCTGTTCTTATGCGTGCTTTTGGGTGCCTTGCCAACGGTCTTGCATTCATTCACAAACAAACGATTCGGCATAAGGACATTAAACCACAAAATATCCTTATTCATCAAGGCCGCATCATCTATACAGACTTCGGTATCGCATTTGATGCGACTCAACATGATAGTACAACAACGACTGGGAGACCTAATGCATTTACCCGACGTTATTGTGCGCCAGAAGTTGCGAGTTGGGCCAAGAGAAACCGGAAGTCTGATATTTTCTCCCTGGGTTGCGTCTTTATAGAGGTATTGACTGTTCTTGAGCCTCTACTCCATTCCGAACATTTAGAAGCACCGGCTTACTACGCGATTATTGACGACCTTCGAAACGATCTTAATCACAAGGGGACGATTAGTCCACATTGGAGCGGGCTGGTCCGCATCTGCGTTAATATGTTGGAGCCTGATCTCGATCGCCGAATTAGCGCTGACGACCTTCTTACTGAATTGAACGCATTGGAGAGACCGATGGCCAATTTCACACTCAAATACTTTTGCTACTTGTGCTCCGAAGGCGTCTGAAAAGGGGATTCTAGGGGCATTGAACGGCAGGTTTCCACACACCATGGGTTGCCATCAACGCGTACCCAGAGACTCTACGGCCCACGGCAGAGGAAAAGGGCGTACCTACTGATGCAACTCAGATCCGGACACTCATGGCTCGCAGCACATGCAAGAATTTTTCGATTCAGTGAAGAGGATAAATGTGAGTGCGGTGCGAAGGAGACAGCACGTCTTAGTTGATTGCCCAAAATTTCGCGAAATAAGGCAGCAACTTCGAACTAAGATTGGCGATGCATTCAATAGCATAACAGCAATGCTCGGGGGGAGACCGCATGGAGATCAGGAGAGAACGAAAGGTTGGAAGGTCGACAACAGTGTTTTAGAAGCAGTGCTAGACTTCACGGAAGCGTCTAAGAGATTCACATCGAGGGTACCAGAGCGCCCCCAGAACAGGGGCCGTGGACAGAATGATCACCGTAGGCCTTAACGAGGCTAGAAATTCGTGCATGTAGTGGTTCAGTGTAATTAGCTTAGGAAGGATAGACCTTAGTAGTGGTAGCCTGCATATCCCACGGGAGAGGTTAGGGTAAATGAAACCACAACAACGACGACTGTATATGAGAGCTGAAGAGAGATTTGAGATCGGATGCAGGCTGACCTGATTAGTGATCAGGTCATGTGATGCGGTCTGAGCTTACATACTTGGTTTTCAACCCTAAGTAATGTCAACCGAGGGGAACAGGCAAGGGGATAAAGGCTCGTGCTCCAGTCTGTAAATACACGTATCCTATTCGCTGATTTGGTCGTTTTTCAAGTACTTTGTATGCCAAATCGAATCTTCTAGTTCTGAGGGCCTCCCCTGCTCGGGTTTACACAACTTAGGGTTGAAAACCAAGTAGGTCAGCATGCCAGTTCGTAAAACTAGTAGGAAAAAACTAGTTATAAATAAACTTAGCGGGTAATTACGTAAGAAGAATATTAGTTTATAGGAATATTATATATTATAATTATATAAAAAAAGTAAAAAAAATTTTTTTTAGGCCTAAAAGCTATATATTTTTTTTTATACTTAAAAGTGTCTATAAGTTATATCTTATATATACCTTTACGGCATAGTACCTATAAATAAAAACTATAAACTAAATTTAAAGCTTTTAGGCGCCTATAAAAGTATAAAAAAGTTTAACTACTAAAGCGGGATTTTATATTATAAACTACCTATTTTTATTTATAAAGACTTAAGAAAAAATTATAACGTCTATAACTAGGTAGAGTAAAAAGATACGTTTTATTAAAATTATTTAAATAAACTTATAAATAGGAATAAGTACTATAAGCGCTACTATAATTAAATAAGCTATTAAATCTATAACTACTGTGTAAAAAAAAAGCTTATTAACTAAAAAGATTATAACTATAATTATAGACTATAAGCTAATTATAGAAATTTTAAACTTATTAATAAAACTTAGTAAAATTTTTATAAAGCTTATAGAGTTTTTATAGTATTTTAGTTTTAGTATTAGTATTAATAAACTATATTTATAGTTAGTTATAGTATATTATAGCTAAAGTTATAGTTATTTACTAGTTACTTAATATTTTACTTTTTTTAAAAGTAATTTATAAAAAGCTATTTTATAGTTAAAAATAGTAAGTTTTATAGTACTAAATATTACTTATAAAAAATAAGTTCTAACTAAACTTAAAATAAGTGCGCTTAAAGTTCTAGGCCTACTTTAATTTTTTACTTTTAAAAAAGGCTATAAAAAGTTAGTTTTTATAGAAGGGCACTATAAATAAGACTAAAACTTACTATAAAAAAATAATAAGCACCTTTACTACTATAGTAATAGTTTATATAAGTACTATTAAAGTAACTAAAAACTAAAATATAGCTTTTAAATAGTCCGCGTTTATTTTTATAGTACTTATAACTATAACTTTTCTTATTTTTATTACTATAAGCGTAGCTAAGGTAGGCTTTCTAGTTAACTTTATAAGCTATTTACTATTAGTAACTATAAAATATAATATTTATAGATATTTATAGATATACTAAAAACTAACTCTATATTATATTCTAAGTTATAGAATATTATATCTGTTACAACTAGGTAATATATATAAGTAATATTTACTATTACAGCTTAGTAAAAGCACTACTATAGCGTAGTAGAGGCGCAACTTAAGTATATAGAAGGAAACTTACCTAACTTCTAGAAAGTAAGTGTTATTAATTTTATTTTTTTAATAAAACTTCTTTTTACTACTTTCTATAGTGTAAAGTATATTTTATTACTTATAACTATCTTTTATAAAATGACACTTCTTATTAAGTAGTCTAAAAATACCTTTTTCTATAAGATTTATCTATTAGTCTAGCGCTTAAATAGAGGAGATTCTATTTTAACTTTTATAGATAACTAATATAATAAGTTTAACTAAAAAGTAGAAAAAATATAGCTAGCGCGCATATTCGCCGCTTAAGAAAAAAATTAAAATAGTAAAATAAAAATGTAATAAACTATAAAATTAATAATACTTATAAGAATTTAAGAAAAAAATTAGCTAACTTAAAGACGTAGAAAGTAGCTATTATGTATATTAAATACTAGTTACTATACTAGTAGTTACTACGCTATTATTATACGCGTCTATAATATTAGTAATATAACTAACTATTATAGGGCTCTACCTAAAAAGTGCCTTATAACTAAAAGACTTTATAAAGTATTATAAAAAAAATATTAAAGAATACTATAACTTTATTTACTTTTATAAAGTAGCTTTTATATTACTACTTTAGAAATTTACTATAAATTCTAATAGAGTAATCTAAGTAATATAATATTTATATAGGGACGTATAGAAATTATAGTACGTACACTATAAGCGCACTATAGAAGTAGGTAAACTAATACTAACTTAGGAAAATTTTAAGTAAAATATTTAAGATATAGTTTTAAATCTAATAAACTATAGTTTAAAAGTAGCTATATTATATATATAGGCTATACAGCGTAAAGACTAGATAGTATAATTTTTTACTATCTATCTAGAGATTCTAAAAAAATAACTTTCCCCCTATATAAAGGCCTAGAAGGTATAATATCTATTTATAAAACTTAGGCTAGAACTTTAATAAGTAGTAATAAATTATTATTATATTTTTCTTACTAGGGCGGACTTAGTATTTTTAGTATTAACCTTAAAACGTAACCTTTAAAAAGTATTTATAGTATATAATAATTAGTAGTTAAGAAATAAGAGAGCTAAAAGTAGATTACTTCCTACTTTTTAGAAAAGCTAAAAAGTTTAAAAAATATAAAAATAAAGATAAAAAAAACCTAAAGCTAATAAAAGTAAAATTACTTACTATAAATATAATAAGTAGAGCTATTACGTAAATAAATATTAAAGTAGTAGTAATTTAAATTATATTTTTATAAATATTAATATTATAGGAAAAGGTTATACCTTACGCTAGGCCTAAGGGTAGTAAGGTAAATTCTTTTTACTATATTACTAAGTATAAAGCGCACTTACTATATAATTATAACGCTAAACTAAAAAAAAAAAATAAAAGTTATTCTAGACCCTTAAGTAGATATAAGCCTAATTAATTAAAAAGTTACTATAAAAATTAGCCTAAAAAAAATTAAAAATATAGAACTTCTAAGGCTCTATTAGATTAGTATATAATAGTAAAATATTTATACTATATATACGTTTAATATGCGCTTTACTAATAATATAAATATTAAGTAAATAGTAAAAGTTACTACTTATAGAGTAGATAAAAAGGGACCTTTTCTACTTCTAGGAAACCTATTTTTATAATAAAAAGGAATTTTTTTAGACTATAGCTAATAAATATAGTAGTAGCCTTACTCTTTTTTTAATATTTAACTAGTAACCCTAAAAAAATTAAAAAAAAAAAAGCTATTAAAAAGACTATAAAATCTACTTTCTAGGGGTGTTATAATTTACTAAGGAATATAAGGTATTAGTAGCGCATATTTATAGTGCAGAAGTAGAGCGTACACCGCGCCTCCTAAGCGCATTATAAAAATATATAAATATATTTAATAATAAAAAAGCAGCTACCTTACCCTACTTAAAAAAGTCTAATTATAAGATACTAATAATATAAAGAAAAAAACCTCCTTATAGTCTACTTTATAACCTATCTAAACGTAAGCTTAAAGTACTACGCACCTATATTAAAAATATACTAAAGAAAGGCTAGATACGTTATAGTACTAGCCTTACTAAAGCCCTTATATTATTTATACTAAAAAAAAATAATAAACTACGTCTCTACGTAAATTACTAAGCTCTAAATTTAGTTACTATAAAAAATTAGTACCTTTTACCCTTAATTAGAGAGATACTAAACTACTTATTAGGCGTATATTACTATATAATGTTAGACCTAAAAGACGCGTACTACTACCTATAAATTTACGTAGAAAATAAGTAAAAAACCGCCTTTAAAACTTAATACGGCTATTTTAAATATCTAGTTATACTATTTAAATTAACTAACGCTTTTACTAGTTTTTAGGCATATATTAATAGGGCCCTAAGCTTATATTTAAATTACATTTATATAGTATACCTAGATAATATACTTATTTATACCTATAGTAAAAATATTATAATATACTAGTATATAGTTTATACTATCTTTAACTCTTTAAGAAAAGTAGAACTTTTTATAAATTTAAAGAAATATACTTTTATAGTAAAAGAAGTAGAGTTTCTAGGATTTATTATTATAACGTAAAATATCTATACTAATCCTACGCGTATAATAATAATTATAAAATAGCCTACGCCTATAAATATTAAGGAACTATAATTATTTTTAGGTTTTACTAACTTTTATAGGCGTTTTATTAAAAAATATATAGTAAAAATAAGCCTACTTATAAATTTACTTAAAAAATAATAAGTATTTTTATAGAATATTAAGACCTAAGCATATTTTAAAACGCTAAAAAGGTATTTTATAAGTATACTTATTTTACACTATTTCTATATAGAGCGCAAAATCTATATTAAAACTAATACTTTAGTATTTATAATTTCTATAATCCTTTTTTAACTTTTTAAAAATAGAAAATAGCACCTAGTTACTTTTATTTTTTAAAAGCTTTAAAGCGCAGAGTTAAACTATAAAGTTTATAATTAAAAACTTTTAGCTATTTTCTACACTTTTAAATAATAGCGCTACTACTTTAAAAAAATAAAATATATTATCTAAGTTTTAAGTAATTATAATAACCTACGCAGTATACGCGCTATATAGTAGTTAATACTATAATAAACGCGCTAGGTAATTTACCTAGGTGCGTTTAATTTTAAAGTAGAACACTATTTAAAAAAAATAAACCTTACTAATAGACTTTTTTATTAAGTAGATTATAAATAAAAAAATCTATTATTAATATAATTATTACCTACCTTATAGAATAAAATTTTAGTTAAGATAAGGCTTAGTAAAGTAAGTAAATCTATAACTAAGCATAGCTTAGTAAGCGTATATAAAATGTATATTACTAAGAATAGTAGATCTATAAAGGACCCTACTACTAGTACTATAAAATATATACTATACGTACTATGTTTACTAGTAAGAGTTCTTATTAGTAATAAACTTATAATAGTAGACTTCCTAAAGTAATAAATAGAGTAGTAAGTTTTATAGTAAGGGAACGCCTTTATAAAAAAAAAATTATATCTTTTACGTAGTAAAGGCCTAGTTAAAGTAGTAGTAAAGTATATATATAGCGCTTAAATAAAAATAAAATCTTTAGGTATAATAGTAAAATTTATATTTCTAAATAAAAAGCTATCTAATAAAAAATTCTATTCTAATATTATAATACGCGTATAGTAAGTTACTAAAGCGTACGTAAGACGTAAAAACTAATTAAGTACTACTATTATTAGCTACTACTTAGTTAAAACGTCTAAAAATACGTAAAAACCTACGCTATCTATTAAAAGAATAAAGCTTCTAGATATTATTAGTATAGAGAGCTAATATTACTACTAATCCCTAATAATATTTTTAAAAAAATTATACTAAATTTTATTATAGGGCTTCTACCTTTTAAAGATAAGTTAAGGTATATTTTTAATATAATTTTAGTGCTAGTTAACTATTTCTTAAAAATAGTAATCTATATCTTAGTATTAAAAATATAAAATATAAAAGATTTTATAAACGTAATTTTTAAGTATATAATCCTAAAATTTAGAATTCTAAAAAGTATTATATTAGACTAAGGTTCTTTATTTATAAGTAAATTTTAGATAAAGATTTACTATTAACTATAAGTAAAGCGTAGGTTAAGTACCGTATTCTATCTCTAAACGGACGGCTAAACTAAATAATAAAATTAGACTCTAGAATAATACTTTAAAATATTTATAAATAAATTTTAAAATAATTAGGTAACCTTACTTTTATAGGCTTAGTTTATATATAATAATACTATTTATAAATTAATAAAAATAACACTATTCTATACTATATACGGGAAAAATCTTTTATTAAATAAGCTACTTAAAGATAGTTATCTAGAGAGGGAAGTACTAAGTATAATTAAAAGGGTAAAACGTATTTATAGCGCGCGTTAAAAGCTTAAAAAGTAACTAGAAAAAGTATAAAAATATTAGAGTCGCTACTATAATAAAAAGTATAAACTAAAGTTTTTACTAAAAAGAACTCGTCTTACTAAGTATAAAAAATATTAACTTTATAAATAAACCTAGTAAAAAACTTTTAAATAAATTTATTAAACTATTTAGAGTTTAAAACATAGTAGAAACGCAAGTATATTACCTTTAGTTACTACCTTTATATTATATTTATAACGTATTTTATATATTATTACTAGAACGCTATTACTTAAAAAATAATAAAGAAAAAAATATTTAACTACTAAAGGTTACCTTAAAAAAAGAATAAATATAAAAAGTAGAGAAAATTTTTAAAAAGCATAAGTAAAAAGGCTGATTATAATATTTATTACACTAGAAAGGTTATAATAAAAACTAGAATAGCTAGACTCTAGTAAGTAATTTTAAAGATATAGAAAAGTTAGTAGAGAAGTTTAAAAAATTATAGAGGCTAAAGAAATATAAAAAATAAAAACTAAGATAAACGCACTATAAGCGTAAGAAATTTCTATTTACTATAGTAATAATACGCTAGCTAACTAGATACTAAAACTTAAAGAAATAAAAGCCTAAAAAACTCTAAAAAAGAAATACTTAAAACTACGTAGAGCATACGCGTGTTAAGATCCGAAGAGTCTCAGGTTGGTTTTCGCGGATGACTAGCAGGAAGCAGATAGAAGGTAGAGCAATAATACAATAAGATTGTATTTCCAAGAAGTGGATGCTAACTTAGAGTGAATACAAGAAACCATAAGGGCTTCTTGCCTACGTTTATATACATGAGGTATGGTAGATGCCATCCGCGTACTCGGATACCATACATGGACGGTATGCCAGCCATGGATGGAGTGCCTTCCGTGGAAGGTATTCTTGGCATGGATGGTAAGTCACGTGGCGTCACGTGACT
>KZ805420.1:0-102362 GCA_003073855.1 Periconia macrospinosa
GGGGGGGGGGTTTCTTTTTTTTGTCCTTCAAATGTTGCTTGTTTTCTTTTCCCTTTTGGCAGTCCTACCCACACCAGCAGATATCAATGATTCGATCAACTCGAAGTTACGTTCGTCGAGAAATATGACAGTTTGATCAGATAGAAAATAATTTCTTCATATTCACCACGATAATATTCACTCTTTTCTGTCTGATTGGAGAAGAATATTCAACCATATTTAGAGGCATGCTCGGGTCGAATCATCACGAGGTATCCTCGGCCAATAAAATTCCACCAATCACATTCCTTCATACTCATCCCGCCACCATCTCCACCATTGGCAAAGCCAACGTATACTTAACAATAACAAAACCTCTCCAGCATTGCTCCCTCAGAAAGTTTTCAAGAAAATTCTCGCCCTCCCTTGAACCATGGCTACAATTGATCACGCCGCCCTCCTTTCCTCTCTTTCATCCGCATCACTCCTCCCATCCCCCGTCATCCCCTCAACCTTCAAGCCGACAGTGCAGCTCTCCGTTTCCTTCAACGAAACTCCAGTTGCAGCTGGTAATCTATTCCGTGCGAGTACATGCAAAGTCGCTCCAGAAGTCACATTCACTCCCGAGGTACTAAGCACAAGCTTCCACCTTCTGCCCGTGACTTCTAACACGTTTTCCATTAGTCCGGGGTTGGTTCCGCGACGAAGTATACTTTTATATTAATAGATCCCGACGCGCCTACTCCCGATGACCCTAAGTTTGCCTACTGGCGGCATTGGGTTGTCTCGTCTATATCAGGCAGTGGTCACGACGTTGCAAAGAATGGACAGGTATTGACGGAGTATCTGGGTCCTGGCCCGAAAGACGACTCGAAACCGCATCGCTATTTGTTCCTATTGTACCGCGAGCCAGAGTACTTGAAGGGTCTGACAAAAGAAGATGTCGGTGGTGAGGAGTTTGTGCAGAGGAGAAGCTTTGGGGCTAAGGAGTGGGTGGAAAAGCATGGCCTAGAGCTTGTTGGGGTAAATTGGATGTTGGTAGCAGGTGATGGTTGGAAGGAGGCAAAAGACGAACTGTGATGCATTGGTACGATAGTTTTCAAAGCTCGCGATTAGAAGCTCATATAACGATGCTGCACTGCTTGGAATTAAATTACTTATGAGAAAAGACGGCCCCAATTACGGAATTCTGGATAGCTTTCAATTTTTCCAACCATTTTCCCATCGAGGTTCTCCAACGTGTGGTGATGTTGAGGTTGTGGGTAGTTCTTTCTTGATTTAAACAAGGTTGCCATTTATGCTTAACCTTAATTCGACGTGCATACCGAAATCGGCCCGCATAAGACATCGTTGATGAGAAAACAACCCTTTCTCTTGAGCATCCTTACCGCGTAAAAAACAATAACCTCTTCAAAGTTCGTTACTCGAGCTTTCGTCGTCCGCTAGAGACTAATCTCGTCATGATGCCGCATTTGCGTCGCCGAAAGCCAACTCTCTACGGTCTCTCCAAATCGTACACGGATTGAACCTCCAAGCTCCACGGTGTTTTAGCCCGAACAAATAATGTATGATATACGGCACGAAGAATGGCACAGACGGGAAATCATGCATGCCATTTTCGAAGCCTCGATCAGCAGTGCCAAACACGAGCGGTGCAATGCGTTGCTAAACAAAAGGTCAGTCCCATCAATCAGTGGTACTCAGTTCTAAAAGTGGTGCTGACATTGTCTGTCGCCATCAAGAGCTTCTCGAAGTTCTTGTATGCTTCTCGCACTCGCCCACTGTCATATTCATTGAGATTCCTCAGCGTCTCTATCTCGTCGTGCAAATGACGAGTCAATGGCTCCGCGAAGTCTTCAATAAGTTTCTTAAGCTCCGCTCCATCGTAGTCTTTAGGTGCACATGTCCGAGCGTATGTCTGGAAACGATCGAACCCTGGCGTAAAAGCTCGGTGCTGGTCGATGTTGCGCTCCATAAGCCCTTGAACACCTGTCAACTTCTCTATGGCGGGGAAGAAGTTTTCCTCTTCCATGTCATGGTGGTGGTGCATTGATTCGCACCAACACTGGCAGTAGGTTAAGAAATCTTGAACCGTCTTGTGATCATTGCGCGGAAGATGTATCGCTTGCAGGTAAATCGAGTTCAAGCCACGAATCATACCATTGTGAGCGAGTGCCATTTGCGTTGCGACATAGTAGGCCGCGTGAGATGTCTGTCAAAAATTTGTCACAATTCGCAAACTTAGCCGGAGATATGGCTTACATTTTTCGAGAAATCAGTGGTTGAAATTAGTGTATACGGTTGGTCCGCCCACGGCTTAGACATTTTGCCCTCCAGACGCGTTTGATGAAGCTTATGATTCAAAATTGCTATGCTGCGTCCACCTGCTGCCTATTAGAATGTTGTATCCGGCGAATATACTTATCATACCCACGGAACTCCGCATTGCTGATTTATCAACAAACGAGACATTTGCCTAGTTGCAAACCAGATCAGTCATAGGGCGTAAACTGCTGACATGTAATCGAATAGGAATTGCTATATTTTCGCGCGAGAGAAAAATCAAGCAAATCGCAGTTCTGCGGCCCTGCTAGCGCAAAGCTTACGATAAGAACATGTCGCGTGTAACGGCGTTGCGTTAGGCCGGTTGTTACAAATGCGATTTCCCGGCTGATTCAGAATCACGGCCACGGCGTTCTTGGTTGCGACCTCGTGTTTGTGAGGCTCCACGCTCGGACGAATGTTGGAGTACCTACAGATGTATGGTCGACGATGATATTTAAAGGGTCCAAACAAACTACGTTTACATCAACACGTTCACCATTGAGCAGCAAAGATATTCCCCAAATTGAAACAAGACTGTTCGTTCTGCGGCTTACATTTCTCCACGATTACATACCTTTTTGACCAATCATAAGCCATGAAGGTCCTTCTTATTGGCGCAACCGGAAACCTAGGGATTCGCTTAATCCCAGCGCTCCTTACATACGGTCACGATGTTGTTGCATTCGTTCGATCACCAAAGAAACTCGCCTCTCTACTTCCGAAAGATATCTACCAGAGAATTATCGTAGTTGAGGGGTCTGCCACAAACTCGGCCTCGATCTGTAATGTCATATTGAACGCGCAATGCGACGCCGTCGTCAACACTGCGGGCTTGGCGGCATTACCTCCTTGGGGCCATAGCGACCTCCCTCAGATATTCAAATCGGTGCTAGATGGCGTGAGAAAAGCATCAGAGGAAAGGAAGCAGCCATTGCGGGTATGGTTTCTAGCAGGACAAGGAATTTTGCATTTTCCTGGGACGGAGACGATGCTTTCGAGCTAGTAAGTCCACAACAAACACCTCCTGAGGCTACTTTAGGTATGGAAAGTACTTACGAATTTTACAGTATCCCGATATATCGCGAACATCGACAAAACTTCCGCCTATTACAGGCTCTTCCCGTGAATACACTCAGTTGGTCTGTGCTGTGCCCCAACACCATGGCCCCCGAGTCCACTGATTTCACTGTACCTGCCAAAGCTCCCACGACTAAATTGACGGCGAGTGCGACGACACCACCACTCTGGTACGATTCATGGTTGCGCTATATTCCTCTGATAGGGAAGCCTATTGTATGTGCTATCAATGCGCCGCGGTACGCGACTACGCTCGAACAAGCGGCAGACTTCATCGCTAGCGATCTCGAGCAGAAAGAAAGTCAGTGGGTCGGAAAGCCTGTTGGTGTAATTGCTGCGAAGAAGTAGAGAGTGACTTCTTGTTCTTTAACCCATTTCCTTTGTTTTAGATGATACTCCCTGCTTTAGCGCCAGTTATATTTAGATAAGTGATCATTAATGCTATTATAATATTCGAAGCACTAGCTATTATTCATCTTGAGTTTGAGTCTATTTTCACGCGTCTGATGCTCTCATTCAGGATAATTCTTTGCATTTATAAGCCTTGGGTGGCTTGTTATCGTCAAAGAATAGGCGAACACGGACGACGCGGGCATCCGCTGTATAAGTCCGTAGCACTATATACGGCTAAGTCAACGTGATTAATATTAGCAATCGAGGTGTCGATTCAATGTGGTGTATTCACTCCGCTCTTCTTATTATCTCTTTTTGGTTTAACGTCATAGGGAAAGTAGCCAAAGTGGGGGCTGTTTCTGCAAGATCAGCAATTGAGTGAGTTTGTAATGGGGCCAAGCATTTACTCGCTGCAACAGACATCCAATCCGATAGTCCTGGCAATCTTCCAATGATACCTCAGAGATTTAAAGCCCGCCAAGGGATATGCTGAGGACCATGTATACTTACCTTGACCAATCAACTGCCATTTTTCAACTGGAATGTCGTGGCATACCGCAGGACCGATCTCCTCCGACCATTTCCAGATTGGAAGATAGGAGTTACAATTCTATACGTGCTTTTGCTTGGAAATGACAATGGCTTCCGTACGACTACGAGTGGCGGTATAGCACTGAAAGAAGGTATATAAATTAGGCAAGGAATCACCAGTTCGTCTCTCATCACAACAGACAACGCAGCATCAACCCAGTTCCACTTCTGGCCCATCATCCTCCCCCTTTTTCTTTGCAAAGCAACAAATTTAAAAATCTCACAATGCTCCAAAAACAACACTCCAATGACCTGAAGCACACCATCCTCTCCCGCCACACCACGCGGGAGTTCAGCACCACCAACATCCCTCGACTCTCCCTAGTCGAAGAATGCCTCTCAATTGCCCAAGCATCTCCCTCTGCAACCAACATTCAGCCCTGGCGTCTAACCATCGCCTCGGGCGCCGCCCTCAAGCGCCTCTCTGAAAAACTAACCACCGCCTTCCGCAACGGCGTCCCCTCCACAAACCCACTCATCCCAGACAAATTCCACAAATACCAAAGTGAACTCGGCGCCATCGTCTACGGCCCCGATGGCTGGAACATCACCCGCGATGACAAGAAGGGGCAGATAGACGCTCTAGCTGGGAACTTTCGCTTCTACGACGCGCCGTACGCGGCTATCATTTCCTTTCCGAAGTCCTTGGGGCCGGCGGATTTGATGTCTGTCGGGCTGTATGTGCAGACACTTGTTCTGTTACTTACGGAGAGAGGCGTTGCGACGGCGCTTATTGCGAGTCCGACTGGGTATCCGGATATTATTAGGAAAGAGTTAGAGATTGGAGAGGATGAGGAATTGTTGAGTGCATTGTTGATTGGGTATGAGGAGGAAGGGAAGAGTATTAATACGGTGAAGTTGCCGAGGGATGATTGGAGGGAGCATGTGAAGTATGTAAGCGAATAGTGCTTTGAAAGAAATAGATGAAACGGGGTATTGGCATCGTAATGGTAGCCAGCACTGAGATTACTACTTGTATCAACAGAGGCAATGTAGAAATTTGTGAGCCACGTTTGAAAGGAGTGAATTTTAAGCTGTAGGAAAGACTCCACAGAGATAGTTGTTTTTTAGTTTAGATACGTAATAGAATTGCGCAATCTTCAAATGTTATGTACAGTATCAATGTCTTCGAGTTAATGTTCACTAAAGTGATGTCTGTATTTGCGTTACTCAGTGTTCAGTTTGTCTTCGAGATAATAAAACCGATCGATTACGTTTAGAGAGCTGTTTGAGGAGATAAAAAGATTTACATAAATCTTCTGTCATAACTTTAGCTGTATCAAGACCTGAATGACATTGATGTTTAGTGCAAGAGAGATATACACTAGTCTTGATTAGGTTAGCGTATTTCTATATACCAACCAACATTGAAACCATCGCTACCAAGTGTCTTTCTTGCAGTTTATTTGGGGAAATGTGCTCAGCCGACGCCTATGTTGTATATTATCGAATAAAAATCCCTATATTTTTTGTATACGAGTGACATGTAAGGGAGTTCAATTCTCAATTGCTATATGCTAAACCGGATGCGCCCAAACCCCCGGGTGGACTTTCCACGCCGCCAAGATGAAACATCTCGCGTCGCCACGAGTTTGAGCTAAGGCGATCATACAAACTGTCGCCAGAACCCAAGGCATTCCTTCCATTTGTTTCTTCCTCGCCTTCTTTTCCCTTTGTTCATCTTCAACTTCTCCATTCTATCCTCCATTCTTTTCTTGCAGCACCTGGTGTGCACTTTTTTCTGCTTAGCGCGTGTATATTTTTTTTATTTCTTCTTAACCATGTCAAAAATGTACAAACCCGTGCCGATAGGAGAGGAGGAGGCATCCGTCCAAAGTCGCGATCCCTCCAGCGACAACGGCAGCGAGAACGAGAAGTGGGAATGGAGGACCGACAAGCGACGAACACTGCGAAGTTTCGCAAACTCCAATTTAGCTTGGATCATACAAACTGCCATGTTATCCGTATCCGTTACCCTTTTCGCTGTAACCATGTGCAAACAATCGGGAGGCAACACAACCCAAGTGCCAACGACTTTTTGTAAGCTTCCATTCACGCCCCGATTCGTGCTCAAGAGCCAAGAGAAGACCTAACATTTCCCAGCACCTCTCAATGAAGCCATCAAATACGAGATCAAGCACTTCGATCTCGCGCCTATACCCGAAGGACCCTTCGTAGGAAAGGGTGATGCCGTCGATGCAATGTGGGAGTGGGCAACTGACGGCAGTACGTTCTCATTCCTTTCCCGCTCGTCGCACTTCATTATGCTAACTCTGCCACAACAGTCCCCGACACAATGGTAACCAAAGAAGAAATGATAAAAATGAACATGGACCCCGTGGGCGCGCTCGAAGTCACAGATCCCAAGACGGGCCGTCGAGGCTACCGCGTCGCCATCGAAGTCTTCCACCAACTGCACTGCCTCAACCTCCTGCGTCAAGCAAACCACAAAGCGCACTACGCGCCTCTCGGCGGCGACACGTCTGCCGAGCCCGAAGACCTACACGGCCATCTCGATCATTGTATCGATGCACTGAGACAGTTCGTCATGTGCCAGAGCGACACGAACGTTTTCCCGTTCCGGTTCCCGTTCAACGATGGGGACCCATGGCCTGATTATTCGAGCCCGAGGATGTGCAGGAACTTTGAGAAGGTCAGAGATTGGGCTGTTGCGCATGGGGTTGAGCAGGGTGTTGATGAGCCGGAGCATTAAGAAAGTTTGTGTTTTGAGAGAAGGATCGATGTAAATATTTGAGCGTGTTCTATTTTAATATATGTCTGTGACACTTTTCTTTGCATGCATGTGTATAAACGAGAGAAGCAGTAAATCTGGCGGTTGGTACATCTACCTATCTGAGTATAATATCAAGATAAAACATGTTCAACTCTCATCCCCTTTCCCACCCTTGGGCCTAATCATCCACCAGAACGATTGCGCCTCACGTCCTGCCCACTTCCCAGGCGTAGGCGTAGTCCATTTATACTGAACTTGAAACCCTTCAGACGCATAAAGACCCTTCCCATAATCTGTTGCTTCCACAATCGCCTTCCTTGTGGGTTAGAAACATCAAGTATTCGTAACTTCATGTTGCACTTACATCAACACCAAGTTCATCAGCAATATCGGTGCCCCATTTGAGCAGGGCCCGCCCCGCACCCTGTCGTTGATATTTGGGGTCGATGGTCATGAGATCGAGAGCTATATGATCAAATTAGTATGGAGCTGTTCCATAGAACCAAAACTAGCTAACATACCTACTACATTCCCACCGTAGTCTTTGAAAGCTTGTCTCCTAGGCACCAAATACTGACTGTATATCCAAGCAGCATACTCTTTCTGATCCTCTGTTTCCCAGTAATCACCGCCGAGTTCAAACTCGGGCGGAACAACTCCCTTTGGGATGATCCACTTAGCGTGCCCGACCATTTCCCCGGTCTCGTTGTGTACGGCTTTGATGTTGGTTGCGAGAGGATCGCCTTTTCGCCATTGGAGAAATCGCTCTGCACCGTCACGTCGCCCTTGTGGCCTATCATGGGCAGGGAACACATACTCCACGAATGGATGTTCGTGGCCGAAGGCTTCGGATAAGAGCTCGAAAGCTCGAGGCATGTCTTCGTCGGTGCATTCTTGGATTGTGAAGGACATTTTGGGTCACAATGTCTTTTTTTTTAAAAAAAAGCGAGAGATTTGGTGAAGGGCGTATACCCTATAGACAGGGGAATGGGAGTGGATGGGGGGCGATGCTAAAGTATTCGAGCGTAAGTGCTCGCCGTCTACTTGCATGTATGTACGTGGCCCCTTCAAGCATGACACTACAGGCTAAAATACGACGGCACATCACGTTAAAGTTGGATGAATACGATTGGCTAGAATGGCATACAGAGAAAAGCCAACTTCCTCCAAAAGCTGAGTTTGTATAACTCATGGTGTATATACCGATCGGTGTGGTTGTACGAATATTGGTCACGCCTCTGCAACGCCGCACCTGTGCAGGCTTGCTTAATTTTAATCACTTACTTGAATGTCATGTGTAGATAAGTCTGTTTATTTCATGTTTAGAAAGAAGACCTGTTTCCTTATTGCATATGTATCTAGTACAAAATGTGTATTCACTTATATCACGTCTAGCTTAACAAAACGTATATAAATTAAACCCCTTATCTCCTTTTCCATCTTTCCGATCCGTTACCACCACCATCCACCATCCGTGGCAGTCACGAAAACGAGAAAAACACCCTTTTTTGTTTAATAAATATCTTTTGTTAAATTCCTTGACCTTTTCCCATCCTTTCGAATTTTCACTTGGAAAGAACCCTTACTCAAAAATTCCACACGTTTTTTGTAATGAAACTTAACTCTAATGGAAAAAGAAGAACCCAACTTTGAAATAGCAGTGAGAAGTACATAGGTTAGGGAAAGATGATATGAGATTTAGAGAGATTTAGTAAATAAAGGCTTAGATCTGGGATAGTGATGTGTGGTTGTGGATGTAGAGATGGAGAGTAGTGGATGGATGGGTAGTAGCGCAGAGTAAGGGTTGCGTGGTATACATGTATGATTCTAATCATCTAATATTCCAACTTTACAAAAGAGTCATGGAAAACGCACAAAACAAAAAACGCCATCAACACTCCTTTCAACCATCCTTCTCCCCCATCCCCACTCCCCTCCTCCACTCCCCCAAAATCCTCCCCCCCTCCCTAACAATCCTTTCATTCAACACCACTCCCCCTACCCCCATCCCTCCCTCCTTCTCCCCCTCCTCCCCCAACAACCCCCCAACAAACGCCCCAATCTCCTCCGCACTAACCCTCCCCAACTTACTCGGCAGCCCATAACTCACCCACTCCATCCACGACCCCTCCTTATACACACCCCCCGGCCTCAACACCCACGACGACCACACCCCATCATTCCTCGCCGCGAACTCCAACGCAAACGTCTCAAAGCGGCCTTTAACACGGCGAGCCGCCGGCATGAAGTACAATGGCGCTGTTTGAGATGGGGAGGCTAGGGCGCCGGAGAGGTACATGAATTGGAATTTTTTGTTGTTGGGTTTTGGGGCGAGGAGTGGGAGGAACGACTCGATGAAGACGCGTGGGTAGTTGAAGTTTACCTCGGGGTCTGGGGTCGAGTTGCCCATGGCCCAGATCATGGCGTCTGCGTGCGCGATTTGCGAGAGGATGTGCGGGGGCCAGGATGTGAAGGTGTCTAGGACGATGTTGGTGTGGGTTGGTGGCGTGTGGGATGTGTGTGTGGTGGGAGGAGGAGGAGGAGGGAGGGAAGGAGGTGTGAAGGGTCGTCGGGTTATGGTTGTTATGTGGGTGATGTGTGGGTGTTGGGTTAGGAGGGAGACGAGGATCGTGGATCCGATGTGTCCGGTTGCGCCGGTGAGGAGGACGTGCATGGTTTTGTTTTCTGGGGTGGGTTGGTTGGTGGGTGGTTTTTGGGTGGGTAGATATATGCTTTAAAAGGTCGAGGTAGATAGTTCTAAAGACGTTATGTTTAAGTTGAAGTATTGACGCGAGAGAGAAGAGTATGTAGGTAGTATCCTTAACTCAACGAGAAGTAAGTAGCAATTAATATCAATATCGAAAACCTGCGAGACGAAACCCAACCCATACATATATATTCTCCTTTTTCTCTCTTTTCTACTTTCCTTTATTTAGTGTAAACTCCCCATTGAAGTTTTGCGAGTCCCTTCTAACGGACGAAACGAGTCAAGCTATCGTTGTTACTACACCAATCTAGTTGAAGTCCGAAGTCATCCTTTCGGCGTTAACACCTTTCTACGCACGTGTTTTTTCCGTTGTTTTCTTGGGGTATTTGCAAGGACGAAAAAGTTGTATCTCGCGCGCGCGCGAGTGAAACTTGTTTTGCCTTAATCTACATCGACCGTACGGAGGAGGCTTGTTGTTTGTTGCGACGTTGCGCGCGCGCGCAGGGCTGCATTAAACACCTTACAGACGCTTGAGTGCTGGTTATGTTGGTGCGAGAAATGCTCCGAAACTACCTGCCCGCACACTCACGCACGCACGCACGCAACTTAGTCCGACACCCCTTCACCATGGCAAAAAATAAAATAGAAGTATGTAGGTCGATGTCATATCAAAAACAGACAATCAAGCAACCGATCCGACTTTCTAAACGTGCGCTTCGTCCATACAATTTTCGCCACCCACATAAATGCTCATTCATTCATTCATTCATTCATTCATTCATTCATGCATGCATGCAGATCCAAAAGGACTAAGTTAAACATCAATCTCACATCAGCAATAGTCAAGGCCAGCCAACCTACCTATTTCAAAGTACCTATGTAAGCATTTTAGCTGCAGTTTAAACAAAGAAAAAGCTAGCTTTCAAACATACAAATACATGTGTAAAACTTAAAATGAGCCTTAACAGTATTTTCCATAGGTATAGAAACAACGGACGTTGAAAGTTGGAAAAAGTTCGGTGGAATCGGAGATAAAAACGTACATATGCTTCCTCTTCCAACTTCGTCCGGGGAGCTCCTCCGATTAATACTGTCCGCGCACCCGCGCTTAAATACGATAAAAGGGGAGGGAGGGGCCTGAATTATAGCTCCGCGCGCGCGGGCGCACGCGCGCAAAAAAACCCCCCCGCCCCCTTCCGCACCAAAACCTATACTATAACGTTACTACCTATTACATATACATAGGTAGATGTATGTCACTGCTACCATTTGATTCGCAAAGTCGCCTCAAGTTTTTAGATTTTCCTGCTAGATGAGGGTAAATATTATACATTCACGGGGGCTTTTTTCTTTTTTCGCTATCGTGTTTTTCATGCCTCGATTAATCGTAAAGAATTCGCATTTGCGCTTTGGAAGAGTGGGGGAGGGGGGGTATCTTGTCTATTTTTTTTCCCGAATAAAAAAAAAAAACTTTTATCTTTCGACTTCAGGCCATATAAAATAAAATGGGTGATCAAACTCCTAAAACCATGCCCATATGCAAAAAAATGGCTTCACCTACTCTCTAAATGCGACCTCCTCCGGCAGCCTGAAGCTCACGCAGTACATGCTCTTCCCCCGACTCACTTCCCGCACATCTTGGATGTGTAGATCCTGCGTGTCAGGCGTGACTTTGTGGCCCAGGAACCCGCTGATGGTGTCGCAAACGTCCTTCTGCGCGCCGGCTTCGTCGTTCTTGAAGGAAAAGCAGTATACGTGGATCATGGGCAGTTTTGTGTCAGTGTGCGGGGCGAAGAGTTTGCGGGCTTCGTCGACGGGTAAGCCTGGGATGCGCGAGTACAGTCCGATGAAGTCGGGGAGGAATTCGACGGCGGAGCCGGGAAGGTTCATGACGTAGTGCGCGAAGGTTTTTGGCTGGACGAGGGTTTTGATGGGTTTTGGTGGGGTGTTTTGTTGGGGGTTGGAGCGGGAGTATTTCTTCTTCTCGTATTGGGTGACGCTATGTGTGGTGTTGAGGAGATCGGCGGCCGAGGTGCGGATGAAGTCGTGGCCGTCGGTGCAGAAGGTTTTGACGTAGTCTGTGATCTTGTTCAGTGGCACATTGTGCTCGAGGGCCTTGTAGCTGTCCGGGTTCAGGTCGTTGGCATAGACGAAGCATTTCTTCTTCCCCGCGGGGATGGCGAAGGGTCCTACACCAGCCATGACGTCGCAGATGGCCTCGCCTTCTTGGAATTGGGAGCATACACGCTCGTGCTCGCCTTGGAGGCGCGTGTTCCAGTATACCTTGGCCCAGTCGAATTGGAAGGTGCAGTCTTGCTCGCGCAGCGTCACGTTGAGGTCGTCGGGGCCATAGAGGACTTCGTAGGGGAAGACGCGGAACTTGTTCTCAGCACCGAGGTGCTCGACCTTGTTGATGACGGTGCGGACATCGATGGGGTTTTTGTCGGCCAAGACTGTGCCTATCAGATGTTTGTAGGGGAGATAGCGCTCGCGCAAGTTGAGGTGGGCGACGTGGCCGGCGCGCGTGAAGCCCGATGGGATTTCATCATGGTAGTCTTCGTCTGGATTGGGCGGGGGCAGGATTGCATTCATGATGTCCAGATAAGAAAAGTGAGAGTAGTCCAGCTTCAAGTCATACGGGATGACGCCGACAGTGCCATCCTGTTCCAGCTCTTGCAGCTTCTCACTCCATGTGGTCTTGTCGGCGGGTAGGATTTCGGGGCGGAGGAGCAGACATTTGTTGCCGCTGCGTGCGCGTTCGGCGTCGGGGTCGGAAAGGATGGGCTGGATGCGTGGACGGTGCAGGGTGTCTTTGGAGCGGTCGAGCTCCTTGCGGCATCGCGAGATGTCCTTGGTGTTGAAGATGCGGGCGACCGACGTCGGAACGGTTTTCTGGAAGAAGGCGCGGTCGAGCACCTTCATGGCGCGGTTAACGGGCGGGGCGAACATGTCGGTATAGGTATCTGTAGCCATCGAAGCAAACATCCAAACGTTTCCCTATAAATGCGCAACTATATAACTAGTATATGCATAGACGTTAGGTACTATGTTTTGTTTCCCATGCGATCTGTGAGTAATAGTAGTCAACTAGCGGTCCACGGCAAGATTCCGAAAAGGCTCATGGATCTTCAGACTAAGCGAGTCCCAAAAGAAACATGTGTACCTAGGTAGGGTCTTTAGTCACGTGCACGTCACCTTTCCGCCGGGGAGTCCCTGGCCGCCGACAAGGGTTCGCGTATGCAATCTCAACTTTTGGCCGTCATCTCAATCAACAACAACCCCCTCCCCTCTCCCGTATCCACTCCTTCCCCGTGCTCAACCATATCCCCTCGACACGCCTCCTTTTCCTCCAAAACACACTCCCGCGATACCTCTCCGAGACGTGCCATGAAGCCGCCACGCACGCGCGCACACCCCGTTTACTAGCATCCATCCATCACCACACCCACGAATTGATTTCACCTTGCGTAGGATTCCGACCAGGCTGGGCGAGCCTTTGCGAACAACACCATGGCGTCAGGAGGGGGAAATATCAAAGTCGTGGTGCGATGTCGTCCCTTCAACAGCAGAGGTGAGATTGCCCATTTATCCATCCATCAATTCAACAGATATGTACTCTGCGGTGTACACTCGCCGAATCACGGCTGACTCGTCCCTGTCTTGTAGAAATCGCCCGCAATGCACAATGTATCGTCAAAATGGAAGGGGGCCAGACGGTCCTCACCCCTCCCAACGGTGCCGAAATCAAAGGCAAGGCTGCCAAAGCTGCCCTCGAGGGCACCAAGACCTTCGCATTCGACAAGTCCTACTGGTCCTTTGACCGCGCCGCCCCCAATTACGCTGGCCAATCCAATCTCTTCGAAGATCTGGGTAAACCCCTTCTTGAAAATGCGTTCGGCGGTTACAACAACTGTATTTTTGCCTATGGACAAACGGGTTCCGGAAAATCGTACTCCATGATGGGTTATGGCAAGGACGCCGGTATCATTCCCATGATTTGCCAGGACATGTTTGAGCGCATCAAGGCCATGCAGCACGACAAGAACCACAGCTGCAAAGTCGAGGTGTCGTATTTGGAAATCTACAACGAAAAAGTTCGCGATTTGCTCAACCCGTCCACCAAGGGGAACCTCAAAGTTCGAGAACATCCCTCCACCGGTCCCTATGTGGAAGATTTGGCCAAGCTGGTTGTCAGTTCCTTTTCCGAGATTGAGAACCTCATGGACGAGGGTAACAAAGCTCGTACCGTCGCCGCCACCAACATGAACGAGACATCGTCGCGATCCCACGCCGTCTTCACCCTGATATTGACCCAGAAACGCCACGACGTAGAAACAAGCATGAGCGGAGAAAAAGTGGCCAAGATCAGTTTGGTCGATTTGGCAGGTTCCGAAAGAGCTCAATCGACCGGTGCGACCGGTGCAAGATTGAAGGAAGGTGCCGAGATTAACAGGTCGCTGTCCACGCTCGGTCGTGTCATCGCATCGCTCGCCGATATTTCCATGGGAAAGAAGAAGGCCGGCCAAGTTCCATATCGAGACTCTGTTCTCACATGGCTGCTCAAAGACTCCTTAGGAGGAAACAGTTTGACGGCTATGATTGCCGCCATCTCCCCTGCCGATATTAACTTTGAAGAGACACTATCCACGCTTCGTTATGCCGATTCCGCGAAGCGCATCAAGAACCACGCCGTCGTAAACGAAGATCCCAATGCACGCATGATCCGAGAGTTGAAGGAGGAGCTGGCCCAGCTGCGCTCCAAACTGGGCGGAGGAGGTGGGAGTGGTCCAATCGAGGAACAGTACGCGCCGGATACGCCGCTCGAAAAACAGATAGTGTCTATTGCACAACCGGACGGAACCGTCAAGAAAGTGTCCAAAGCGGAAATTGTGGAGCAGCTTAATCAGTCCGAGAAACTATACAAAGATCTCAATCAGACGTGGGAAGAAAAGATGCAAAAGACGGAGGAAATTCAAAAAGAGCGCGAAGCTGCACTGGAGGAACTTGGAATCACCATCGAAAAAGGATCGGTCGGCTTGTCCACACCCAAGAAGATGCCGCATTTGGTCAATCTCAGTGATGACCCGTTGCTTGCCGAATGCCTGGTGTACAACCTCAAGCCTGGAAGCACCACTGTTGGAAACGTGGACACCGAAAGCCAAACAGCGGATGTGCGACTGACCGGGTCGCAAATCTTGCACGAGCACTGCACATTCGAAAATGTTGATGGTGCTGTAACCGTGATTCCCAAGGATGGAGCCGGCATCATGGTCAACGGAATTCGCATAGACAAGCCTAAGCGGCTTCGAAGTGGTTTCCGCATCATCCTCGGTGACTTCCATATCTTCCGTTTTAACAACCCGCAAGAGGCTCGCGCGGAACGTGCTGAGATTGGGCCTGTTGGGCCCATTGGATCTAGTTTACTTCGCCACTCCATCACACCCAGCCAGTTGAACTCCTCATCTCCAAGACCTAGCGGTCACGACAGATCCTACAGCACAGTGAGCATTGCAAATTCCGAATTCGATTCCGAAAGTCCCAGCAGGGCCGCCTCACCTGCCTTCTTTGGACGAGGGCGAGACTCTGACTGGTCTCTGGCCAGAAGAGAAGCTGTCACCGCACTTCTAGGCTCTACTGGATCCGACCAAAAGATCGCGTCGCTGTCCGACGAAGAATTCGATACATTGTTCGACGACCTGCAGAAATTACGCGCTACTAGAAAAGCTCGGCCCGAAAGTCGGGTGTATGAGGCTGATGAAGACATGGAGTCTGTGAGCTCGTATCCTGTGCGGGAAAAGTACGCCTCGAATGGGACTATCGACAACTTCTCCTTGGATACAATGCTGACGATGCCTTCAACTCCGCAATTTGGAGAAGAGGAAGATGGTCTGCGGCAAGTCCGCGAAGATATGCAAGACAAGTTCGAAAAGAGGAAAGAAGAATTCACGGCCAGACTCAAGTCTCAGCAAGATGCAAACGTAGAAGCAGGGGAAATCAGGTCAGAAAAGGCTGTCATGGAGGAAACGCTCCGTGTGGCCAAGCTAGAAATGCAAAAGCAACTGCAAGAGCAGAAAGAAGCGTTCCACCGACAATTGAAAGAGCTCGGTCATGAACCTCCACCAGATGAGCCAGTTACCAATGGACATAACTCAGATCAGCCCACAGAGAAGCAGCTCGAGCTTGTCAAGCACGTTTTCCAACATTGGAGATCTCGCAAGTTTGTTACCATGGCCGAAACGATATTGCAAAATGCGGCGACATTGAAAGAAGCCCAGGTGATGAGCCAGCAGATGGACAAGCACGTTGTATTCCAATTTTGCATTGTCGATGTTGGCCACAATGTTCCCTCCTCATACGACTTGGTGCTCAACGGAATACCTGGTGAAGATGACATGTACCTTGAAAGTACGCCCAAGCCGTGCGTAGGTGTGCGCGTCGTCGATTTCAAGAACGAGGTAGTGCATCTCTGGTCCCTGCAAAAGCTACGCTTCCGCGTGAGGGTTATGCATCAAGTCCACCAGTACATGAACCGGCCCGAATATCTTCAACACTTCTCTTTGGAAAATCCGTTTTCAGAACCCTGCATGCCCGAGTTCTCACGCATTGGAGACGTGGATGTCCCGCTAGCTGCTGTATTTGAGTCCAGGGTGCAAGACTTTAGCCTCGATGTCATCTCGCCCTACACTACCAACGTTATAGGTATCATCCGATTGGCTATGGAGCCATCATCAGCAGAAGCTCCTTCTACTACCCTGAAGTTCAACGTGGTTATGCACGATCTCGTTGGCTTCCCTGAAAGAGAAGGCACGCAAGTACATGCACAACTCTTCGTCCCCGGCATTTCAGACGAGAGCGGCGCAACCACCACCCAAATGATCACCGACTTCGACGAGGGCCCAGTACGGTTCGAGAGTGTGCACAGCATGAGCCTTCCGTACCCCAGCCCTAGAAACACTTTCTTGCGAGTATCCATCTTCGCTAAAGTTACATCCATGCACCTTGATAAGCTGCTGAGTTGGGACGACATGCGCGACTCTGCACCCAGGCCCAAGCAAAAACGTAAGAATGCAAGATTACCAGAGTCTGAATTCTACACCGAAGATTCGCATGATATCTTTTCACGAATCCAAGTCCAAGAAATCTCCGAAGACGGTACATATCTCCCGGTTGAAGTCATTCAAAGCGGTGTTATGGACGCTGGTGTTTACCAGCTGCATCATGGTCTCCAACGCCGTGTCGTAGTCAACCTTACTCATACTTGTGGAGATACTTTGCAGTGGGAGGACGTCACATCAATGCGTGTAGGGCGTATCCGGCTTATCGATGCTTCGGGCAACTCTCCGGGCTTGGATAGCAGTCCAGTACGAGAGGTCCCTGTGAAGCTTGTCTCTGCCCCTGTGGTAAAGAATAATGCTGACGGGACCACTAATGTAACCTTTATCGGGCAATGGGACTCTTCCATGCACAGCTCTCTGCTCCTTGATCGAGCAACACCCGACAAGTATCGAGTACAGGCAAACCTCCTCTTCAACGTCACTTCGGCCAAACTTTCAGAACCCATGCTCTTCAGTCTAGACCTTGCCCTGCAAATCCGCTCGCGCACCTACCTCCGCCCAACATCCCTCTTCAATTTCTCAAGTCTCTGGTCACAAAATCGAGTCATCCACTCCACTGTCGGCATCTTCAGCATCGCCATCCGCCCGACAAGCGTTAAACGCGCTACAGATCTATGGCGCATGAACACACGAGACGACTACATCAAGGGAGAAGAACACCTCAGCGGATGGACACCGCGCAGCGTTTCTCTCGTCCGCGACTACATCGCGCTCCTCAAACGGCGCCAGCGCACCTCAGACATCGAGACCGCACGCTCAGTCCTCTCCTCGCGCGCCCTCTCCACCTTCCCCCCGGCACCATCGGCCTCGGCCGCACTCACCCTACAGCAGACCGCGCTCCTCAACCGCGTCATCGCCCTCTGGAAAACCAAAAAAGAACCCGCCGAAATCATCCTCAACCCCACCAACCTCGAACCACCAACCAACGGCGCCGCCTTCGCCCCCAGCTCGCCCTCCCCCTCCCCGCGCAACCGCTCCCTCTCCCGCGAACGCCCCAGCCTCGTCGCCACCGTCCGCTTCGTGCCCAAGAACCCGGACTGCCTCAAAGCCAGCTACCTCCTCACCCCGGACCCAACCAACACGCGCTGGATCCGTCGATTCGTCGAACTGCGCCGCCCGTACCTGCACGTCTACAGCGCCGAAGGCGACGAGCTCAACGCCATCAACCTCACCAACGCCAGAGTCGACCACTCGCCGCAAATCGCGCGTCTCTTATCCGGCGGCGGCGCGACCGCATCGTCCAACGGCAATGGCGCGCCAGGCACCATGGGCGACACCGTCTGGGCTGTTTTCGCCCGCAGCAACACGTACATCTTCCGCGCACGCTCCGAACGCGAGAAGATTGAGTGGATCTTGCGGATCGATCAGAGTTATTTCAGCGGCGAGGGGAGCGAAGAAGATTAGTAATTGTCTCACGGTTTGGTCTGGGCTTGGGTAGGTTTGGGTGTTTTTTTGGTTTATTTTCCTTCGGGCGCTCTGTGTGTTTTTTTTTTTTTCTGGAAAAAAATTATATCCCTCTCTCTCTGCATATACGTATGTGTTTGTGTGGTCTGTCTGTCTGTCTTCTTTTTTTCGGGGGGTCTCTCTCAGAGAGGACTGTTCATTTTATGATTGCGAATTTGGGATGAGGTGTGTTTCTTCATGTAAGGGTATATACGTTACCGGTACGGCTTTTTTGTTCGTTCTTTCTCTTGTATATTTTTTTTTTGCCCCCGCCGTGTGTTACTCTCTCTCTCTCCGTGGGTTGGTTGAGTTGGTTTGGATTGGGGTGCCCGTTGTTGTGATTTGCCCCGAGAAAAAAAAAGGGGGGGGGGGTGTTAACATACATATTTCCCCCCCTCCCCCTCCCCCTGTTCTTCTTTTCCTCATCTCTCTTCTGTTGTTGTTGTTTTTGTTGTTTGCGCGTGCATCTTGGGATACCCTGCTGCTCTCTATCTATCTCTCGCTATTATATTATTACATCATAGATAGATAAATATTCTTATTTTCGTTAATATGCATCTATCTAATTCATATATATATACCTTATCTATCCTTATCTTTTTTAATTCGTTGTGTGTATACTACGTATCTACGCGAGGTTTTATTGAGGGGATTAGGTATAGATAGATGATAGATGGAGATATTGTATTGTATTGGGGGGGTGGAAGGGGGGAAGGGGGGTGTGTGTGTGTGTTTCGACGCTGTGAACCTACCAACTCCCTTCCTTTCAAAGCAGCTGTGCCGCGTGACCAGGGGCTTTCTGTATTGCTTCCGAAATATTAAACCTGAGAATAGGAGTCTGTATTGCTTTATAATGGTGCATCGGATTTACTTATTTAGTACTAGTTAAGTATAAGTGCGACGAGGGCAGGACATCCCGTCGGTATTACTACCTCGTGCAAGTATCGCCTGATTACTGGGTCTTAGGAAGAGGAATCCGTTGAAGCTTGTTCATCTCGAAAGTTAGTGCGATTTTGGGAGAGTCTGATTTGGTTTTCTTAGCATCACGCTCCCTTGGGTTTTCCTTTGTCGAGATGGGCGTTGAGTTTTGATCCGGAGTATCTTGGAGTAAATAGTTCCATGTTACTTGAGCAGCTGGACGTCGAGGGAGAAGCATATTACACGGTTAGCGGGATTCAATCATGCCATCATGGCATAGTTCTTCTCTCCCTTGGAAAGAGTGGAGGATGGGAAACCCGTACCGAAATATCTTTGTGCAGATGGCAGATGTTTCGACTGGTTTTGAACGCTCCCAGGATTTCCAGCTGTGCTTTCGTTGCCTCGTTACGCAGTGAATCGAGAGCTTGATTTGCATGGATAGCAAGCACAACGTGATCGTATCTGGCGCGTGCACGAGACGGCATACATTACATATGTACCTCGCCTATTCCGGAAGAATAGTGAATGCTTGGCAACATTTCCTCAACCCGGTCGATCCAGTGTGTCGGTACAAATGGGCGCGCGCGTGGGGGTGCCTTCGTATAACCCGGTACTCCGGGACGGCCACACCGATGATCCATTCAGCAACAAACAAAAAGACCACTATTTGCAATACAGGAGGAAAGACAAGATTCGCTCCATCAAACCAGACGAACCATGGCTTCGATCGTGCTATATATCTAAGGCTATCTCTACTATACATAATCTTCATTTCTAGCCCTCGTGAGACATGTGCACGTGGAGTTCGATTCGAGCTGACAGAGGGCCTGCATCCAAGTTTTATCGCCCATCTCAAAAAGAGAAGTTTTGGCCACCATGAAAGGTCTGATTCCCACCTTGGTTCATGATCTTGCTATTATGGTTATTGAAGGTCATGGTTCCGGGCTAAAATTACCAACCCAAGTTAGTCAAGGAAGATAGAGAGCGTTAGACGCTACTTACGCTTGGAGGGTGTGTAACCGACCCGAGTAGCAGCGTGGCGGCCACGCAGCATAAAGCTTGTATAAACCAGCAACCATTCAATCGCATTCCAGAGTGTCTCCCAGAGCCCCCAGACGCACACCATACTGTGCACGCTTTTCCCTTGTTTTCCCATCATGGATGTCAAAAGTGCCTCCACTGTGCCCGAAATCCACCAACTAGAAAAGAGCTCTTCTAAGTTAGATTCCGATGGCTTGTCCTCACACAATGTCGACCGCGACCAAATTTACTCACTGCACGAGCAGAAGAGAATCATACGCAAAATGTAATTCCCATCAACAGCCCGACCGCCGGTGAACCCCATACACACACGAGTCCCACGACATGCACGATCGATCCCACCGTAGCCGTCACAAAACTGCAGCGATTTCCGGCTGATATCAGTTCTTTCTGTCCTGTAAATCGTATCCATGATAGACAGATTGAATCTTTCGACCGCCACTATTGCCGGCTTGAACCAATACCTCAAGCTCCATCGTCATGGCTTGAGATATCGTCATGATTGGGAATGGATTCGTCAAGACGTAGGAACAGCTGGCCGGGCTTCGAGTATTGATTGGGTGGGTGTGCCCCGAATTTCATGCAGCAGCATTCATACATACATACCTTCCCCCCCTCCTCCTTCAATCGTTCGTGTTTCTGATTGAAAAAAATGTAGTGCGCTCGAGGCCGGGTTTTTTCCAGGCGCGGTATATCTGTTGAGTACCTGGTATGTGCGATATGACATTCAAAAACGGTACACTCTGTTTTACGGAATCGCGTGCCTTGTAGCCGCCTGTTGAGGAATCTTGGCCTACGCGCTGGCGAAGATGAAAGGAATCGCTGGCCTCAGCGGCTGGCGATGGATCTTCATCATGGAAGGTAACGACTTCCCTTCCCAGTCGCCTTTCAAACAGTTCCCGCGTGGGAATCGCACTAACTCATGGCGCCTTCCCCCCCCCCACCCAAAGAGTCATAACAGGCGTAATCGCCTTCGTCGCGTTCTTCTTCCTCGTGGGGTTCCCCGAGGAAGCACACAAGTCGTGGAACTTCCTTACGGAACAAAAACGCGATTTCGTGCTCCGTCGCGTTAACCGCGACCGAGGCGACGCCTTAACTGAACCCTTTTCTCTCAAGGCGTTCCTTAAGCCGGCCGCCGACTTCAAGCTCTGGGTCTTTGCCTTCATGTTCTTTTGCGTGACCACCGTCGCCTACTCTCACCAATCCGAACATATTTACTATAGGTGTACATCTTATTAAAGCAAGTAGATAGATACCTTGTACGTATGTAAGTACCCTGCAATGCCTACTATACCAACAAGATGCCATTTTAATATATAATGGGTAGGTAGAGAGGCGCAAGACGTAATAGCATCCTTTATTATCCCGTGGCTCGTATCTACTATTCTATATATATGTTTTATTCCAGTAGTTAATTAATAAAGTCGCTAAAGCCTAGTTCTCGGGTGAGCTGGGCGTGACTGTTTTGGTTTTTTTTCCTGACAAGGGAAAGGAAAAGGCAAGGTAAAGATGGGGTTTTGTAGTTTTATGCGTCGTGGTTAGGGTATCAGTAAGGTGTTAGTGCATGTATGTAATTGAGTGAGTGCAAGTCTTCACACGCCGCGTTGAAGTAAGATGGTAGGTAGTCGTTGTTAAAATTACAGCTCCATCCACGGCCGCGACCGTGATATTGTATTACCCGAGACAATATTGTTCCGAGAAATCACTTTCCCTCCACCCACCACCTCATCCACTCCCATCCAGAACACAAAATTACCACAATCCAATCCTCCTTCTCCCTGTTCCACACCTACCTCCCCCTATTCTGTCCATTCACCCACACACCAACCATCTCATTCCTCCTCTTCTCTTCCCCCTCCCTCCTCTCATTCACCTCCGCCTCGCGAAGCACGTCGTCAAAAATACTAGACTTAGAAGACGCATTGGGGTGATGATGAGGTTCGAATATGAATTTTGCAAACTAGAATTCCTTCATCGTTAGTTATCGTTTTTTCAACTTTACACACGCGCAGAAACAGGAGGGATAGAGGAAGAAGGGGAACGTACCGGCTTCTCGAGCGTGTCGATGAGATAGGTGGTATTGTCGGCATCGTTCTGTGCATTGTTGGAATGGTGAGGAGAGGAGGGGATTTTTTGGGTTTGTTGTTTTTTTGTATGTTTGGATGAGGTCGATGTTGAGTGTTTGGAAGGGGTGGGTTTGGGGGGTTTGGTGGGGAAGATGGGGGGAGTGAGGGTTTGGGGGTGGTTGAGAGGGGGGTTCGGGGAGGAGGGATGAGTGGTGGGGATTTGAGCGTTGGAGTGGGAAGGAGATAGGGGAGATTCTGACTTTCCATGATGGTGGCAATGGTGGCGGCGGTGGTGGTGTTTGTGGTGTTTGCGGTGTTCGTGCGTAGTAGATCGTGACTCGGATCTCGAGTCTGATACCGACGCTGGGACTCCAACACCATAGGCGGAATAAGAGAGGCCGGAGGTAGATCCCGACTCGGACATAATTGAGTCTGATGTTGACGCCGTGACTCCAACCCCATAGGCAGAGTAAGAAAGATGGGAGTCAGATGGTGACTCTGATTTTGAGTCTGATGCTGACGTCTGGCCTTCAACCAGATACGCAGAATAAGGTAGGTTGGAGGTAGACTCAGGAGCGGACGGATTCTCCACCCTCCTCTCTCCATATCCCCTTAACCAGGTCGTATCAACCAACACACCCTCCTTATCTTCTGAACTCCCCTTATCTTTCTTAGCTTTCCTCTCCTTCTTATACTTCTTTGCCATACCGTCAGCGACCGGCCCTAACAAGAAGTCAAAGAACCCAGATTTTCCGCCTGGCTGCTTCTCGCTATACGCGGTCCAGACATCGCGGATCGCACTCCTAGTATTCTCCGTCGGCGGGAGGATGGGGATTTTGGAGTCATCGGGGAGGATGCGGACGAGGCGTCTGCCGTGGGTGACGCGGGGTTGAGGAGGTTGTTTAGAAGATGGAGATGAAGGGGGAGGTGCGAGGTGTGGTGGAGGGATGAAAGGTGGGAGGGTTGTCGGTGTGGTGGTTGGGGTGGTTGAACTTCCGGCTAAGTATTTAGCGTAGTCATCTTTGAGACGCCCTTCTGATGATGGAGGGGATTGGAAGTGTGGCGATGATGAACTTAAGTTTGGGGAAGGAGCGGTTGGTGCTGGACGAGGAGGTGGTGGTGGGTTGGGGCGTGGTGTCGTCCATGTATCCTCGCTCTCAGTGTCTGACGGAAAGTATCCTGTTTCTGAGTCAGGATCTTGATAGTGGAAGTCATTTGAGGATAGACTCCTGACACTGGTGGTGGTTGTTGCTCGGACTGTCGAGGGCGAGCTCGATCGCCAAGAGGGTGGGATGGGAATTTCTTCACTGGAGGTCGACAAATGAGGACGTCCCGACCTCGAAGTATTGCCGCTCCATTTGGGCAACTGCGCCTTACTGTCGTGGATGTCGTCGGCGCCCCATGTGCCACTGGAGTCTGTGTTCGAATCCGTCTCAGACCAACCGTCGGTGCTTACCGACGCGGAAGGCTTTGGAGTTGGTTTCCACTGTGTCCACTCGGCGTTTCCGTAGAACCCGCTTGAATCGTGTTGAGTCTGTTGATCCGGAGCCTGAGTACGTTCATGAAACGAGGTGTAATCTTTCGGAGGCGATTCAGGCCATGATCCAGGCACAGGGACATGTTGCTCCCCATGTACTCCCGACGGCGACCTGTGTGCTTCATGATATCCATGATTCGGATGTTCCTCCCATTGTGTTCGAGGCACCCAGCTAGACTCATACGAGTACAGCAGTGGTGTATTGTGAGAAGAACCTCGTGGAACAGGCCCTGTTCCATATTTGTACCACGCAGAAGGAACTTCTACGTGGTGTTCTCTATTGCCGTACCCGCCGTACTCTTGTCCTCGTAGAAGCTGCCCCGGTATGGCTGGTGTCGGCTGTTGGTTATTAAGCGCAGTCCTCAGGTATTGCGGCGGCGGCGGAGGTGGTGGATCGCGAGAAGGAACGCGATGAGATGGAATGGAGTTGAAAGATGGCCGTGTAGGTGAATAATAGTTGGCAGCATGCGAGAGTCCATGTGATTCTCGAGGTACTCCGTCCAAACCCATACTGACATCCGGTTCATCGTTTGCACCATCTAGACCAAAGTTGGCCATTCTTTTACCGAGAATGTTGTCCTTGTTGTGCATACTGCTGTCGATGCTCGACTGCATCTGTCCCAGTGACGATGGCCTCGCATATCGCGGTCCGGCACATCGAAGGACGAGGACCTCGATGCGCTCGATATTCAACTTCGCTTCCCCATCTTTGTTCTTCTCATCTGTGGTGATATTAGCACTTAGTTCGAAACGAAGATAATGACTGGCGATGCATGGGAATATACATACCTTCAAACATCATCTCCGTCGGCACTATAGACCCATCCTCCAGATATACCAGTCTCTGTCGCACGCGAAAGTCTACTAGAGACTGTGTCTCGCACAACGCCCCCCGCAGCAGTTCCATTCCAGTTTTCTCCAGTTTGCACTGGTATTCGCCGTTTATGAAAACATACATTGACAGTCCTGGGGCAATGTATTTGCTAGATGTGAGTCGAACCTCAAAAGGCAGCGGCCTAGCCGGCGGGACGGTGATATGTGTCCGGACGATTGGTTCATCGCATGTTGTTTTACCCTCAGGAAGAACCATGTCGAATTCGGGAAGGGTAATGGAACAATGAAGGTTCCTGAGTGAAGGCATATCTGCGGTCGCGGCGGGTGAGGTTGATACCCTCAATGTGTGATTGGCCGAACCCTCGAGACAGAGTCGAGTAAATTTAGGGTCGCTGGGGTTGAGGTTGAGCCTCGAGGCGTGGTTGGGGAGATCGTTTAGAAGCATTTGGAGGAAATAGAAGGCTTAAGTAGTGGTGTGTGTTGGTAGACAGAATTGGACGAACGGAGGTGAGTTGTGGTCAGTGCGGTGTGCGCTCTGGGTGGTTGAGATACAATGAAGAGCAAGCAAACAAGCATTCTCAGTATGCATTGCGGCTGTCCATTTACGATCAAAGAATCGACCTTCCAAATGGTTGTGTTGCTCAATGTGGGCAAGCAGCCAATGGCGGTCAGTATGGGCCGTCACATTGTACATGAACAGGCAATGCCATCCGAAACAGATTAGTACCTCTCTCTTGGCCAATTAACATGGCGGTGTACATTTCGCGTGATATAAAATTAAAGCAGTTCTGCTTTGTGGTGTCAAAATTGCTGTAAACTCGGCTCCTCCGGCAGACTGCAAACATTGATCTTGATAGACATTCCACCTGTCCGAGGCCAAAAACAAACTTCGAGGCCGAGTCTAGATAGCTTCAATTTCTCTGCATATTAACGCTTGCCTTGAGTTTCAATCGATAAGATGTGCCATATCTTGCTTGGTCAAAGCGAGTGACACGCGTGGAGGCACCTCACTATGTTTACGTGCCCCGCGGCCTCTTGCCCAATCTAACTCTTTGACATAAACAAAAACACGAAAAAAGCGTCCATACGCGCAAAGCTTTCGAACAATAACAAAATTCACCTCTAAAATCTTCTTGTGAGCACGTGCCGCTTCACTACAGAAGCAGGTCACCCTCGAAAAAGTCTCATTTTCATCTGTCACCTCGACTGCATTGCTGCTACTCACGTTCACTCACCATTTTGCTTTGATCACGACTTAGTGGGTTTTATTCTGTCGCTCAACCTTAATCTGACCTTTTCGCCTTGACTCTCAACTTCTTCTTTCTTCTGACGAACATACCCACGACTGCTGTTTCAGCTTCTCTTGTCTCTGACATAACTCACGACGTCCACTCTATTGGCCTCTTCTGTCTAACGGCGCAACTCACAACATCTACCTTGCTGGTATCCTCTTTCTTCGCACACAACTCAAAACGCCTCTTCTGTCTCTTGAAAATACCGACAACTTTTTCCTCTCCATACGCATCTGCCTCCGACGCAATTCACAGCTCCTCTGCCCCATCCTTCTTTTCCATCTCCCAACTTCACCAACGAATACCTCGGTTTCTTGACGTTGTCTCGCAAGTACAGCTTCCAGCTCTTCAAGTCTCAGAATCAACTAGCTCTTCACCAACGAATACCTCGGTTTCTCGACGTTGTCTCGCAAGTACAGCTTCCAGCTCTTCAAGTCTCTTCACCAACTTCATTTCACAATACCAACTTCTCATTCCGATCCAATGGCTTCCTCTTCTTTCTCCGCCTCCGACGTCCAGGGCAAGGGTAAGGCCAAGGCCACCATGCCTTCCACGGACACTCCGTAAGTATCGTGCATGCGTGTGTTTTTGTTTTATTTTGTTTCCGGGGGGATCCCAGCGTCACTATGTATCTGTTTTTCTGTTTGCGTTTATCAATTGCTTTCAAACCTTGAGAATTGCTCTCGTATTGGAAACAATGGCCGTCTTTGCAGTAGCTCAAATCAACTTTTCATATTAACAGACTAGTCTCTTTGAGTGGGCCGGTGTCGGTCCTCAAGGCGAGACCTTTGATGAAGAGAAGGAGTAAGTCCCGCCCTCTCCCCCAACATTTGCATAATGCTTATCTGAACAGGCGCAATATCTACCCTTCCAGCAAGGCCGGAGCCCCTACCCTTCAGACCCTCCCGCCCAACACTCCCAAAGGCATCAAGCAGCTCACCGAGCGTGTCCACGGTCTCGTCGAATATCTCAACCCAGACGCCGGCAACATCGTCCCGCTCATCGTCGAGGACCTTGCTCTCCCCGAGGGCGAAGATGAACTCAAGCTCCTGCCAGATATCGACTACATCAAACCCATCTACAAGTACGACATCACCCCCGAGCTCAAGGAAATGATGCTCGGTAAAATCGATCGCTACAACCGACAGCACGCGCACTACCTCTACCACCACGACAAGATTGACATGCGCGTAGTGTGGAAGTGCTCTTCGGAGATGACGGAGCGCGACATCCGCTGGGTCCCGGAAGACCAGCGCGTGCTGTTCGAGGAGCTGCATGCGTGCAAGTACAAGGACCTCAACGGCGCGCGTAAAGCGCACGAGAACTGGGGCGGCTTTTACGCTGTCATCGACGTCGCCTTTTGGCACCGCCTGGAGAAGGAGCTGGCGGCGGGCTGGGACTGCTGGGTCGAGCCCGTCGTCCAGCCTGTTGAGATGACGGAGGAGGGGGAGCAAGAAATGGCGGATTACCACGCCGAGCGTGCCGCCCAGCATCAGGAAAAGGTCGATGCTGCGCGTGCGGAGGTGCCTGCCTCCCCTCCGGGTCCCCCAAAGGCCCGTCGTTTGGCGGAGGGAAGCGGCAGTGAGGCCGCCCTGGAGGCGTTCAAGCGCCTCAAATTGACGCTAGACCAGGAGGCTTCGGATCGCCGGGAGTAGGTTGGAGGGGTTTGTTTTGGGGGGTGTAGGGTGGTGAAAGGTAAAACTTTCACTCCCTACACCTCCGTGTAGTATACCAGGATTTGTTTTTGTGTTTTTGTTTCTGGTAGTTTTTGACCGTCCTGGGTGGGACGAAGCCGGCTCTGCTTAAGGCATCCGGAGGCTCTTTGAGCCTTTTTCAATGGGATAGCTTGGTTCTGGGTCTTCTAGGCGTTTTGCATCTTGGAAGTGACTGATATGAGCTCCTGATGTTCTTAATTACATGGTACCAAGTAATTGGGCGTACGAATTTACTTTTAGGAGCATAAATTTGTATTATGGGGCATTGAGTGCGTACATCCCAATGCGATCCCTTAACAAAATGCACGATTAGCACTCTAACTCCTGCGTTGCGTTTTGCGGCAACATAGTTGATTCATTAAGACTTTTGCCAAGTGTCTCACTGTTACCGATGCTAATTAACTGAGAAAGTAGTTTGTTTTTTGAAAATCGCCTCATGATCGAGTTGAAAGTCGAAGCAAACTTCTCGGGGACAAGCAGGGACAGATAACTGCGGTAGCATGGGAGCGCGCATATAATGGCGGCCATGTTGGGCTCCAAGAGACACCACACACCGTTCTCGAAGGCGAATTCAGGCTTGGTATCAATGGCATAGACTATGCGCAAAACGTTGAAAGTGATAGTCAAAAGACTAAGACTGAACATAAAGCCCATTCCGATCTTCTGCGTGGCTGGCATGTGAAGGGGCTTTAACATCATGAGTGGTAGGAGCATTACTGGCTATTGTTAGCAAATACTTGGGCAAATGCGGTAAATGAAACATACGAAGAAGATCCCCAAGTGCATTAGTTGCGCACAAGAAGGACATTACTCGCATATATAGAGAATGCGACTGCTTCTCACAGTGTGCTAGAAATTGTCGGTTACTAAAACTTCTTCATATGGTGTATTGGGCATCTTACCCAAATCTATATCTGACGGGGAACCGCACATGAAGAATATTGAAAGAGCACTGGCCAGAAACGTAATTACTGTGTACGCCGTTACAGCTATCCAGGCGTATCGGAACCCTTGAGATAGCTCAAAAATTCTCCAGTACAGTGCTAATAAGCTTCCTTTGACCGTATAGATTACGCACAAGAAAGACACGGTAGTCGCTAGGTTAAGCTTGAGATTGAGTGCGGCGTTGCGATTCGTAGGCGGTTTTTCAGACAGGCCCATATCGTAAAGCTTTGCATTGTATTCGATGGGCACAAAGAGCTCATAGAGGATGGTGGTCTCCAGCAGAAAAACTATTGCTAAGGCGTGGAGGTATCCGTCCCATCCAACCCTCCAATTCTTTTTATTTTGAATATAAAAACGGCCAATCATAAGTAAGAATGAAACGGTAAACATCGTCCATGCCATGGCCTTTCGGTGTATGTCAGTATCGGATAAACATCTCGGTATACTATGCGTACATTAAGCCCTTCGATGGGAACAACCCGCATATTGCACGGATGAAGTAGAACGTGGCAAGATGGGCTACTGGCATTCGAAAGAGATCGACTATGGGTGATCAAAGACAAACGACGGAAACAAAGTTGCGATAATGCGACTATAAATGATTCTAAAGGTGAGGTAGCTGTCATAGACAACGAAGAAACAAACATTTGAAACTCTAATTTTATACAGGCTCGCGGTAAGACCTCATGAAAACATAAAGGAGGGGGCCAAGCCGATCACCTTCCGTACACGTACTGCGAGGAGTTAATTCGTTGTCGCGCGCAGAGTTTAGTCGTCCTTTACGCATCATGATTCTGCAGTCAGCAGTTGCCTTGCTCGTATTCATCTATTTTCGGCCAGCGATACAAGGTTCGACATGATTACCTACTTACCTTCGAAAAAACGTACAAACTTTGCTGAGGTTGCCTTTTTTGCCTCCCCTATTCCTTCATGGGATTATCAACAGCCTTGCTGCTAGCTAGAGTCCTTCGTTTTCCAACAGAATCGTTATTTGTCTCATAGGCTTGGAGAATAACACTAAAAGTTCCCAGGGTCGTCGCTATGCAGATATTCTTCAGCTGAAAGGTAGTAACGAGTATTAACTAGAATGCAGACTGTTTTCTGAAACCGGCTAAACACTCTACATTGTAGCGTCTGACATCCCGTTGTCCTTGTACGGCCCCGAGTAGAATTATGACAGGTTGAGTCAGCCTTATTCCCATAGTTTTGAATGCTACATCTATAATTGCTATCCAAAAACCCTCAACCCACATTCTAAATTATCACAACATAGCGCTCTCCCGTTCACCAGCCTTTTCATTCACCTCCAACAACCCTTCAATACATTCCTTCCACCTCTCCGCCTCGTCCTCCGCAATCGCACTCCAATCATAACTAACTCCAAACACCACCCTCCCCTCTTCATCCGTCAAACACCCCACAAGAAACTCATTGTCCCTCGCACGAACACCCTGCTTCGACGCCCTATAATCCGCCGCAAAGTCCCTAGGTTCTTTCCCAGAATGAATATTCAAGTCATACTCGCCGCGACGTAGAAAGGCTGAGGTAGAGCCGAAGGAGCTGACGCCACATGTAGCTCGCACGACGGGCGGAGGTGAGGTAGCGGTTTGTGTGCTTTTGAGTGGCGAGGGCGGTGGTGTGGGGAAATTGTGCCGACGGGAGGGTGGGAGGCGGGATAATACGCGTTCGATTACGGTGAGATACCCAGTTGCCAGAAGACGTTTTGGGTCGTGTGGGTCGAAAATTGTGCCTATGTTGCTGTTGCTGCTTTCGGGAGCGGAAGAGGTGCCGGAGGTGCTGGCGGAAGGAGCTAGTCGACGCTTTTGATACGTCTTCAACTCGACATTGGCGCGTTTGGCGACAAGCTTGAAGCGCGCTTCGATAGGGAGACCGGTGGAGGAGGGGAGGTAAGGCATTACGATGCCTTCTGAGAAGGCGAGCATGCAGGAATCTGGTGTGATGGGGGTGGAGAGACCAAAGAATGGGCGCGGGTTTAGAGGAAAGGATGCTGTGAATGGTAATGGCAAAAATTTCTCACTCTCTTGTTTCTCCGTATCTCCTTTGTTTCCTACTTTCTTTTCTTCTTCTTGAAGTTCAAGGAGTTGGTTCTCTTGGTGCAATTCCATCATTGCGAGACCTACCAATGCAAAACATCCCGCACCGATGCTAACCCCTATGCTGCGACACAGCCGTACCAAACGTGCAGAAGCTTCTGCGGAAAGTTGGGCGGAGATGTGGTGTGAACTCATGGGTGGCGCAGCTGAAGGTGAGTAGTCGAAGAGTTGGGGATATTTCTGTGGGAGCGCTATTGGGCCTTCGAGACGCTGGCGTCGGTAAAGCGGGTTCGGTATGCTTGGTGGCAGTGGTTTCCGCAGGGAGCGTAGGATAATCAGAACAGCCCAGTACCAGCGGAGGCGAGGGAGAGAAAGGGTATTGTTGGAGGGAGATGAGGCAGATGATGTGGGTGAGGGAGAGAGAGTAGGGTATAGATCTTCCTGGGCTGGTGGCAACCTTGATTCGATTTCTTCGACAGTAAGAAGTTTTTGGAGAGATTCTTTTAGTGTGACTTCAGGAGTATTGAGGAGTTTCATGAAATCGCGCCACCAATTGTGAGCGGATAAGGCATCTGAAATTTGATGAGCGAGAATGATCAAAAAAGTGATATCATATCTTTCCACCCCGTCTTCTGCCTCCGGATGGTTCGTGACTTTTCGTGCCGGAAGAGCATAAACTTTAAAAGTGCTGTTGGTGACGTCCAGGACTCTTGCTACATTCATGCAGTGCTTGTAGAACTCTCCCTCATTTATTTCATCCGGCTTGAACCATTCATCCATCCATACAATATCACTCTCCACCTTCTTTACTACATCTTCTGCATCGAATACTGGAACATCGATAACGAATTCCCGCCGTCCGTTTTCGTCGTCCCTTACACGCGACATGAGTAGCACGTGCTGAGCGCTCAAATTAGCCCAAGCCAATGCGATTCTTTTTCGCAGCGCGGCTGTGGATGGTAACGACGTAGCAATTTCGAGGGAGAGCAGGTTATTCATATCTGCACGGCCACCGAACAGTGTGCCATCCAGGTCGAATGACAGCTCCACGAGGCCCAGAGGTCGAGAAAAAGTTGATTGCGAAGGAGATTGTGAAAGAGTCCATTTGTGATAATTGCTAGCATAGCGGGAAAGCCAGTGCTCTTTGGACTCATTTTGATGTGTAGGAGGCATGACGGAGGGTGATTAGAAATTTGAACTCGATATCAGTGGGAGGAAATGTGCGTGTGAGTACTGAAAATCGCCTGATGTGCGCTGAATTCTCGTTTCTTTCTTATTGTGATTTGTTCTACCCCTTCGGTGTGAATTTTAACCAGACATGAATTGTATAGAGATCTCAGAGCCTCTTGGGTACCTACAAGTGGCGTGCGGTATGATGATAGTATGACTAACCTACAATAGCGTAGTTGATGATTTTCATTAACGAGTCATGGATGACAAACTGTCTCCCATTGGGCAACGCACCGCGGTTCAATGCAACAAACATTGGAGCATACACAATAGGCACGTTCAAATAGGAAATTGTTGTTGCACATTCCGTCAAACTTTGGTGGGATATGAACATTATTTTAGTGATATGCAGCTTGTGATTACAGAGCATGTAGGCCAGCTTTCTATCTATGGAAACTTTGGGTGGCTGATATTGAAGAAACGAGAGAGCCAACCGGGTATCAAATTTGAGAAAGGACATAAGAAAGCAAGCCCATGGAAATGCTCGTTGAATGGTACAGACAGAAACAGCACCAAAGCCTTTCATACCACATCCTCCATCTCGTCTTCATCGTCTCCAGAATCAGGGATGTCAGGCATGTTCACGGCATCGGGTGGGATCTCATCTTTGTTGCTGGAACGCGATTCGAATTGAGCAGAGCGTGTCCAGCAACTAGCGAATGGGCCGCTGCGAACCAGATGGGCGATCTCAGACAGCACCTCTTTGAGGTATACCTCGGGCTGGTTTGTGCGTGCCTTGAGTGCTTTCATTGGCCAGTACTTGTACTCGTCGAACATGCTATGTAGGATATCGACCAATTCATTACGTGGCAGACGGGCCGCCTTGTTAAGTTGGTTAGACTTGCGAGGAACGGCGGTCTTGATGAAGGAATTGAATCTGGTTTGCGTCCTTTCATTGGCTGTCATTTCGTTCAAGTTGCGGAAGTTCTCAACGATGTTGGTCTTCATGTTGCTACCCAGAACGGCTTGGCGATGACGTGCAGCATCGAATTCGATGTATTCTTGTGTATTGAGTGGCTTTGCGAAGAGTTGGCGAGCGGGGCTACCGTGCAAAGCAGTGTGCTTGGGAACGGCCTTCCTGTACTTGCCGGTGCGTTTAAATACGCGGTTTTTGGGGTCTTGCACAGCTCCGAAGCTATTACCCGCGCCGCCTTTGGCATTGGGTTTGTAGCCCGGAAGATTCTTCTCTGAGAAAATATATGTGTTCTTGAGGACGACGTTGTTGGTCGATTGCGGCTCAAGCTCGAATGCTCCAGGCAGCTGCGTCTTCTGCTTCCACTGGTCGCCCATGAATACACGCATCGGCTTCGTCTTGCTTATTCCATCTTTCTCAAGTGGATCGGGGAAGGCGATGACCTCGCCCAGTTGGATTTGGTCATTGGGATCGCCAGCAGCGATGTCATCCCATTCGGAGATCTTGGCCCATAACCAGTCGGGCACGCGCGTCAGCCACAGGTCGCGATCCGCACCCTTGGAGAGCATTTGAAGCTCGCCCGTGTCCTCGTAGAAGTCATCGTCCATGTAGCCGCTGCCGGAGGGCGTGTGAGCCTCGTATTCACTCTTAATGTCGGGGTCGGGTTTGATGCCGTTCATCGTGGCGGGTAAACGAGGGTGGATGGCGGTAGGAAATGAGCGTGGAAGGGTGATTATATTAGATAGCGCAATATCTGGAGCCCTCACGCGCCGCAGTAGATCAGGTTACGAAGAGAGTGAGTCGCAATAGCGGGAGGGGTTAAGTGAGGATAGTGGGAGAGCACAAAGTGAGGTTGTCAAAGAAGGTCGAAGCCGCATCCGTGATAGAGTAGATGCAGATCCATGTCATCACTAGCGCGCCAAGAGGCAGCTCTTATCGATAAGCACCCATTGAACATGTTCACACGTGATCAAGAAAGGCAACCACCATCATCGACAACGAATATAATACACGCTGCTACTGACCCATAGACTCACTTTTTCCTACAAAAGGAGCTCCTCCAACCCTGACCTGCTGCCACATCTCCCGATCAGTGAGAGGAATTAGTAGCTACCACCCAACGCCCCCAGCTCCCCCGCTCTCCTCCGACTGTCCTATACAGCTATATATCTCGCCCACAATGGCTTCGTCAGAGGTAACATCAGCCTTGCAGTCAATTGCAGCAGCTTCTACCGGCGAGAAAACCACCCTCTACAGCTCACTCCTCCAACAAATCACCAGCGCTTCACAAAATCTCGCCGCAGACCTAAACGCCTACGCTCAATCACTACTCGACGATTCCCTAGGTGTTGTAGGACTACGACCACTCCTGGCCAATTTCGTTGAGCATTTCCGAACCATCAAGGACCCCGATGTGAAGATCGAAGTGGGCGAGAAAGTGGTGGAGCTGTTGCAATCTAAGGGCGCGGGGCAGTACGAAGAGCAGGACACACAGATCAAGGAAATCCTGAGCGATTCCTACGAGGAGAATGAAGACTACCGGAAATCCGCGCAGACACTGGGCACCATCAACCTGGAGTCAACACAGAAAACGCTGACGGCCGACGACAAGGCTAAAGTATGGATTCGTATCGTGCGATGCTATCTAGAAGAGGACGACCCAACGAGCGCATTCCACCACCTGAACAAAGTCAAGAATGTCATCTACGGCGTGACGGACAAACAGACAAAATTAATGTTCCAGCTCAGCCAAGCCCGCATCCACGATTCCCAGCGTAAATACCTCGACGCGGCGCAAGCCTACTACACCATGAGTCTGGAACCTCTTGTCGACGAAGATGAGCGTCTTCAAGCCCTCAGTGCCGCCATTTTATGCGCCGTTCTCGCCCCCGCTGGTCCGCTCCGCTCCAAGATGCTAGCAAAACTCTACAAGGACGACCGCGCAAACCAAGTCGAAGACTTCCCCATCCTCGAAAAGATGTTCCTAGACCGACTCCTCTCCCCCGCGGAAATCAAAGTCTTCGCCAGCAAACTCCAACCGCACCACCTGGCCAAAACCGCCGACGGATCCACCGTCTTAGATCGCGCCGTGCTCGAGCACAACCTTGTCGGCGCGTCAAAGCTCTATAACAACATCGGGTTCGACCAGCTTGGCGAACTGCTCGGGATCGATGCGGAGAAGGCCGAGTACCATGCCGCAAAGATGTTAGAGCAGGGTCGGTTGGGTGGGTACATTGATCAGATCGACCGACTCATCTTCTTTGAAGGCGAGGGCAGTGGCGAGCGCAAGAAGGGACACGCGGAACGTGTGGTGGGTAAGGAGCTTCGCAAGTGGGATGCGAATGTGCAAGGATTAGCTGAGGAGGTGGAGAAAGCTACGACGATGATTCAGAATCAGTATCCGGTAAGTCATTTATCCCCAATTTTACCATGTCGTGTATAATCCGTATGCTTATTCGATGATAGGAATTCTATGCTTCGCAGATGGTGCACTGAATACGTTTAGTCACCATTTACCCCCTTAACGAAAAACATGACGCGCACAAATCCCACCCTTAGACCGGTCCCAACATTGACCTTGCGGACTCTTGGCCAAAACTCCGCGATAGCAACCCTGATGACTGTAGTGTAGACTACTCACCCAGAAGAAGAGCTCATAAATAACATCATGGTGGTGTCTATTTGAAGTTCCGTTCGTCCTTCTCCGAGAGGACGCCGCACATGCTTCTCGCGAAGTACATAGCTTCTGTAGTTAGTCAAACGAATAAATCTTGATGGCAATCACAGTATTGGAGTAAAATATGTGGTCGTTTTTGTGAATTTATGTGTTGTTGGTATCTGCAAATTGCTGGGCATCTTCTTACTCCACCCCGAGTTTTCCGTGTTTTCACCCATCCCTGTAACGCCTCTTTTGATCTCATGGATATCCCCCAACGCCGTTGATATGCAAGTTCCCAGAAGGTTTGGTGTTAAACGAGCAAAACAGCGTTAAGACAGCCGTCGTTCTGCGGTTTGTGTTAGTGCTAGCGATAACATGTACGGGATGCTATAAATGAAGGGCGCCTTGATGGAAAGAGCTATTACTTACCTCAGGATTGTTCGTGACTTGCGCGTACCGGCCCCACACGACTTTGCCACCTGCAGTCACGAGGCCGAGCTCGCTGACGTTCACTTCAATGATTGTGCCCTTGGTGAGGACACCGAGTTGGGTGAATAGAGGGTTTTGAGGATTTTTCTTCACACTGATGATGGGTAGCTGTACAGTTACGCCAAGCTCCGGATGCGTGACATTAGCACGTTTATAACGGAGCCCCATCGGACGAACTACAATGTATCAGAAACCACGTACGCAAGTTCAAGGTAGTGAAACTCACTGAAGCGCTCAAACTTAACTGGACGACGAGTGAAGCCCTCTCCCACGAAGGTCGGTTTTGTTATCATTCTCTGGTTCCAAGTATCAGTACAGTGAAGCCCTACTAAGCAAAACATGTGTCCGAGCGTGTGTGCTTGATGGACACCCTAAGCGCAAGCTAACGAGAAGAACGTACCTTCCACGACTTCTTATGTGTTTTTTTTCCAGTGGTGACCTATGGGATACAATTCAGTTACATTATTCAGGAAGCGGCGTTCTACTAAGGACGCCATTAGTGTTTTGACTTGGTACTCACCACTTTGAAGGCGTCTTCTTCGGATATGCCCTTTACTTTTGGCAGAGGTACAGAAAAGCGCGCTGCCTTTTCGTTACGTTTTTGTTTGATGGCGCTACTCAAGGCCTTTGCATTCTTCTCGCTCCCGCGGTCAAGTAGGTATTGTGGCAGGGCTTCGGTGGCAGGCTCGGCAGGTTCCTTGGACTTCACATTGCGTTCTTCGTGCGCCCGTATGGTCTTCTTCAATTGTATCTTCTCTTTCCTGCGCTTCTCGGCATAGAGTTTGGCGCGCAGACCTCGCAAGTTTTGAGCCCGTTTGGATGCGGCATGGCCTTCACGGGCCTCGCGTTTTCGTTTACGTTCGTCGTAGTCGAAGCTATCGGAGGATTTAGCGAGCGAAATGAATATAGATCGGCTTATAAGACTAACCGTTTGCCATGCTGCTTCTGAAAGCGCTCGACTGGAGCAAAGTTAGCAGGCTGTCTGAGAATAGAGAGGGGCGCAGGCTTTGTGAGAATGGAGACTGGAGCGCAACATACTGTACTCGTTCTGGGGCATAGTGAATCAAGAACGGTAGTTTATTCACACTATAGAACCGGTGATTTGATCCCTCGCGATATGTATCTGGCCTCGAGGGTGGTGGTTGAAAGCAGGCGGCGAATACCTAGTAGAATTGTAGATTTCTGAAAAACGGGCGGCGGCCACGCCAAGAGTTCGGAATCGTGCTTAGTCAGGTACGATCCCTGCACCGCGGCGAAACTTCCTCTACTCCTCCATAGCATCCAGAAAAAGGCATCGCGAAAAGGAACGATACGCCATTGCACCATCCACAATGGCTCTCTTCGCCCGCACGATACGGCGATCGCTACTTGACACGCACGCAACTGTCTCTCCATCCCTCCGACTCTCTTTCCGCGCTCCTATAACCACCGTATCCCACACCCTCGAGACGGGCAATGTGCCTGACCCATTGATCCAATCCTCCCACCACATCTCCCAAGCTATCAAAGACAAAGTCAACGCAACGACTTCTTTGCCAGATTCAGCTCCAGCGCCTGAATCACCGGCCTCCAAACCAGCTCCCAACTCTCGAGAAGACATCATCTCGCAACACCTCACTCCCTCCATAAGACAACTTCTTCCCTATCTCCATTCACAACCAAACCACTACGCTTCTATCCACATTCATGGCCGCCCGTACCTCATCACCGCCGGCGATACTGTTCGCCTTCCCTTCCTCATGCCCGATGTTAAGCCGGGGGACGTACTGCGCTTGACCCGTGCTACCCACATTGGATCCCGCGACTACACACTCAAGGCGCCGGAAACTATCAAAGGCACCGCAGACCACGGAAAGAAAGTGTTCTATCTTGACGAGAGATTATTCACATGCAGGGCGCGTGTTGTGGGTGTCGAGAGTGAACCGATGAGGATCGAGGAGAAGACGAAGAGGAGACAGCGACACGTGAAGCATGTGAGGAGTAAACATAAATACACGGTGCTCAAGATTAGCGAGTTGGAAGTCAAGAGCCTAGAGGAATACGAAAGGTTGGTAAATGGGGCAGCTTGACCGTGAGGCGAATTGTAAAACGGTCGAGAAATCTAGGAAGCATGGACAGCTATCACCCAAGGAACACCAGTGTCTCGTCTTCATGTACAGTATATATCCGGTTTGTATCATATTTGTAAAGGGGAATCACGATGTCGCATAGCATGGTACTCATAAAGCAACTTTCGCATCAAAAATCTTTTTTACGCATACCTCTACATCTACCCTAGCGTTCGTGTCGTTACCCGCTCAGCCTGCATGCACACAACGACTGAAGCATCGGCCTAACAGATAATTTCGAGCAACGCAAAAAGCATCTTTTCCACAATGCCCGGAACATAACACATACAGAATTCAGTACGGTCATGATGAAATACTTCAACCAACGTTATTTCGCGCTTGTACAGCCAGTACGTAGGTACATGTCCGAATCTGCATCCCTACCTTTGCCCACATGATTGATCTACATGTAACATCTGACCCCCTCCAGACCCTCCAAAATCCAAACACTAAACCACCACATGTCACCTTTTATCTCGATAAAGGACCTACCCCAGTATTTTGCGTAAAGCACGGTAGTCATACATCATGCATCATTCGACAAAGACACACAACATGCGCAACCAAGGAATCTCAGGCTGGACACACGCTCGCATCGCCATGGCGCACACGAACTATGTTCGTGATGAGAGCAGCATGCTGTGCGTTGTCATTCGCCATTGTGTTTGCTTTGTTGGGGGTCAAGTAGACAAGGGGGTTGGTGCTATTCTGTCACCTCCATATGGCTAGGTTGCGTGCAAAGTATCTCGCAATGCAGTACCTACCATCTCGCGCGCATCATCTCGTGTGTTCCGTACTTACGCTTGCTAATCCATCCTCAAGACCAAGAAAAGGCAAGAAAGCGAAAAGCCTAGTTAGTCTACAACACCGTCTGTCATGTTAAATTAGCTGCATACAGTAGACCTCCCTCTTCACGTTAGACTAGGAACCATTACCATTCACCCCTGAAGAATAACGACAGAAAACAGCATTCTAGCTACGCATGAGGTTTATGTAGTCATATGCTCTCCTGCATACCTATTTATTCTTACTGTAACTTCTGAAAAGAGAGTAAAACAGATGAGCGTATGTACACGGAGAGTCACTCAGCTAGGCTGGCCACGACACGAGTCAGAGGCCACACGAGCACATACGAATACGGGGAATATAAGCTGCCTACTTTTTTTAGACTGGCTCTCCATATGAGCTGAAGGAAAACATGTTGAGAGCTAAGAATTTGTTATCACTTAGGCAAACACGATTTATACCTAGCGCAAGTCGTTCGTGTTTGTTCTCTCATTTTTCGATTCCCTGACTTCATACATTGGCATATCAATGTTCATTACATGTACACATAACAAAATGTATACTCGTGCACACACGATGCCTGCATGACCAGATACATGTGGTTATGTACATATGAACAACTTTTTTCACCTCCAACCTTCCGATTGATCAGCCCCGTCGTGCGCGGGTAAAAAAAAAGAAAAGATAAAAAAGAAAAAAGCAGGGGAAGGAGTTACCCGACTGATAAACACCTAAAAGAGCAAAGAAAAAGTGGATAATGAAAAGAGATCACAAGGGAAAGAAAGTAAGGGTCATATAAAAGAAGTAGGAGCTTGTCGTGTCTAAACGCAATCACTCTTTCTTTCCTTCTCTAAGCAGTACATCAGACAGGCAGACAGCATTCCAAACAACATACACATATACCTTCAACCCTCGACCGCCGCCACCACCAGCGCAAATACCATCCTCACATTTTTAATTCCTCTCTATCATTCTTTATATTTGTTACCTGCGAACCTGGTATTCTTCCCCACCTACATACAACACACACACCTAAACAAAACACCCTATACTACCCACCAGAAAGAAGAAAAGAAAATGGCACTCATGAACCCACCACTAAAAACGCCAAAAACAACCCTCCTCCCCCCTCAAGCTCCCGTCTCTCCCAGCCATGGAAGCTCCTCCAACTCTCCATCCTCACGCTCCAAACCAATCCCCTACACCGGGTCGCCCCTCGCCCTCTGCGCCTCCGACATCCGCCTTTTTTTTCAAAATGCCTGGTCGATCCCCGGTATCATGCGCCCGATACATAGTGCGTCTCCAACGCCGCTCGACGAACTCTACCCGTCTGGCCCCAATATCCTCGCGCTCGTCCTCCACGCTTTCCTGTTGGTTTTCGAGGCGGGGTTTCTGGTGAGTTTGCCGTTGCTCGCGTTTGTGCCTGTTTGGGCCGGCGCCATATACCTGGTTGTGGTGGGCGCAGTGGTGTGGGACGTGAGTGGTGCGCTGAATGGGACCGTGGATACCAAGTTGAGCAGTAAAGTGAGGTTGGAAGAAAGAGAGGTTAGGGGGACGGCGGGGGAATGTTGGGTTTATTTAAATGGCGTGTCGATTGGGTGAGTTGCTTTTTCTTGGACCTCTGTACTCACGTCCGTTTTCTTTTTTTTTTTCCCTATGAGGGGGGGATCATGATCACATAAGAGGAAGATAGCGGATGTTTCGATGTGATAGAGGGCGTGTTAGATGAGGAAGGGGGGAAAGAAGTGCCTGCGAGCTGGATAACAGAGACTGACATTTGGAACAGACATCACTGGATGCAATCCAACCTCGACCGTCTCTCTTACACCTTCCGCCGCCCGATCATCGGTGTACATAACCGCACATACGGCATCATCTTCGACCTCATCCAGTGCATCATTGAGCGCAACTTCTGCTACGCCACGGCCGATATCCGGCGCTCGTATGCCGTCATTCGAGAAAAGCTGTTGGATCCAAAATATACCAAGCTCATTTTGATCGCGCACAGTCAGGGCGGCATTGAGGGAAGTTTGATACTCGATTGGTTGTTGGGAGAATGTAAGTTTGCTCCAATATGTCCACCTTTGTTTTGGTTGTGGCAGAATCTTGCAACTCACATTTCGATAGTACCTCAAGACATCATCCACAAACTGGAAATTTACACCTTCGGCTCCGCAGCAAATCATTTCAACAACCCTCTCCGCGAGTCTAAGAGCGAGAACTCGGCCCATGCCTACGCCGTGCGCCACATTGAGCACTATACCCACGCTGGCGAATTCGTGGCGAGATGGGGAGCTATCACCTTCTCACGCATGGAGAATAGGTACATGGGGCGCATCTTCATTCAGCCTGGATCCGGCCACCTTCTGAACCAGCATTACCTTACGGACATGTTCCCGCTGGACAAGAACATGCGCGTGGTGGAGGAGAATAAATTCATGAACATGCCCGTCGAGATCCCAAGTCATCGTATTGCGAACGGTAACACTAAGGATACGGAGGTGGAATCACTGCTAGATGGTGTTGAGGGAAATACAGCAGGGTCGACCGTGAAAGATTTCTCAAGACTATGGGGTTATCGAAACGGGAGAACACCTGCCGATTGATCTAATTTGGATTCACTGCGCAACGCATATCAGTGTACATAATCTTCGGAGAGTCTAGGCTGCTTAGCAAAACGTCAGTCTAAAGGAAACGAGTGGGAACGCGTCGTAGTCAATCACAGCATGCTCCCTCTTCTCTATTCTGCTTGCCTGTCTGGGAGACCTAGGTGATCTGATAATATTTTGATTCAAAAATGAAATTGACTCTGGGGTAATCTATCCACCTAGATTGGCTATTGCACAAGTTTATGTAACATGGGGTTGACTTGTTGACGGGAAAGGAAAAGGGTGTATGCTGGTCGCTTATGCCTTCTGTGATACAATCCCTATGAATGGTTAGTGATAGATTCGTGGTTTTAGCAGGTAAAACACTCACTCTCCACATCGGCGACGCTCTGGTCGAGAATCTGCTTGAGGACCTTGGGGTTATCGAGCTCCTTCTCGATCTTGGCGATGATGCTCTCGGCGAGCTCACGCTGCTGCCTCTGCTTGACCTGGCCCTCGTAACGGACCCAGGAGTCGAGAACGGTCTTGGCCTCGGCAGCAATGGCCGTCTTCTGCTCGAGCTCGTAGGCCTGAGCCTCAAGCTGGGCGGTTTCCTGCGCAGTGTCAGTTTCCATCGTGACCGGGCCAGCGGATCTCCATTTCCATCCCATTTCATGTCCATTCCATCTCTTCAGAGGGTATGAAGTACCTTTGAAACCTCGAACAGGGTCTTGGTGACATCGACAACGCTGCCGAGATCCTGAACGCTGTTGATGCGCTCCTTCACAGCGGAGGTGTGGTCGGCGCGGGCGGCGTTCAAGATGCCGGAGATCTTCTCGATCTGCTGTTGAGCATAGCTAGACCAGGCAGGACCGGCGTAGTGAGCGACAGCCCAGAAGATGGTCAACAAGCTCAATGCGACAATGGATTCCTCGTTGACGACGTAGAGCTCGTTGCTAATGGCAGCAATGCTGAGACCGGTTCCAGCGGAGAGAACAGCGGCCTTGGTGATGGGGCTGTTTCCGGGGATGGGGATGGCATCAAGCAGCGACTGGGCCTTCTTCTTGGGGTCTTCCTGGGGCACATTGGAGCTGTAGCGGGCCGGGGTGACTTGTGCTGCGATGGAAGGGAAAGCGCGGAGAGGGAGGGTTGGGCGGAGACGGGCGGCGCCTGAGCGTGGAGCATCAGTATAGGGCCAATGGCATCAAAATTTCATCTACGGGCATGTACGTACCGACCGCGCTCCTTGCGAGACGAGAGGCCATGGCTGGAGATGAAGAGTGGGGAGGTTTGAGGTGCCGTGAGTTGTTGGAGAGCTCTTTCAGGACTTGGAGGTTGCAGAACCAAATGCGCTAGTCCTGATCTGGCCGCCTACCCGGACTTGTGCCGAGCGTAACTTTTTTTCTTGGGGCAGATGCATGCTGGAGTGAACTTGCGCCAACACGATTTCCAATCTTTCGATTATACGATAACGCGAATATGCCCGGAGCAAAGTCTCCCGCAGTGGCAGGTGTGAAGAGAAAGAGGGTCGTGGATAAATCGGAGCGGCGCGAATCCAAATCCAAATCCAAACCTCGACGGCAACCCTCAACCAGCGACGAAAGTGACGGCGATGGCGATGATCCTCAGACCGAAATTCTACACCTAGAAGCCCAAATTCTCGAGTCCCGCAAAAACTACAACAACATCGCCAAGCTACTTCAATTGGCTAAAGATGAGGCATCCGAAGACGAAATCGCAATTCTTGCCGCAGTCGCCCTGTGTCGGGTCTTTACTCGTCTATTGGCGGCCGGTGATATGGTCAAGAGCAAAGGAATGGCGCAGCCAGAGGTGCTTGTGTTGAATTGGCTCAAGGAAAGATACCGCGAATACAAAGACAACTTGTTGGGCTATTTTCTTGTTAGCAAAAACGTCCGTAAGCAGTCTACCGCTTTGACGCTTCTCATGCGCACAATCAAGGAAGAGTCGAAGCAGAGAGATTATAGCTGGAAAAATACTGCTCTCACAAAATTGGTCGAAACGATTCTTTTGAGCGACGAAGAGGAATTGCGCGACGAGTTTTCAGAGAAGTATTTTGGCTTGTATGACGACTTACGATACTATACTTTCAAGATCATTCAGTACGAGTTTGCCCATTCCATTACAGCATCTAGCAATTTAACATACTAACACGAGCAGAACACTCCTCGCCTCAGACCTCTCCTTATCCGAAAAGCAACAGGCATCAGCAAACTCCTTCTCCTTGCTCCTCTCCCTCGACAAAGTTCCCATGTCAAAAGATGACATCCAAAACTTCTATACAGAACCACAGGGGAAAACCCCCGTACCCTCCCTAAGTGTCTACAAAACACAAGCCCAGGAATCATGGCTATCGACGCTGCGGTCAGGTGTCACAAAGGAGCAACGAAAGTCAATGTTGGGCGTATTTTCCCACCAAATTGCACCTTGGTTCCCACAGCCAGAGATGCTCATGGACTTTCTGACTGACTCCTACAATGTCGGTGGGGCTACATCCCTTCTTGCACTTTCGGGTCTCTACTACTTGATCGTGGAGAAAAACCTCGATTACCCTTCCTTCTACCAAAAACTGTATTCGCTCTTGGACGAAGGTATTCTCTACTCCAAACATCGATCGCGTTTCTTCCGACTCTTAGACACCTTCATGTCGTCAACACATTTACCGGCGACTTTGGTAGCAAGTTTCATAAAACGCCTTTCGCGATTAGCACTGCATGCACCGCCTGCCGGTGTCGTTATCGTGGTTCCTTGGGTGTACAATATGTTTAAACGGCATCCCGCGTGTACCTTCATGATGCATCGCGAAGTGCGGGACCCAGAATGGCAGAAAGAGCTGGAAGAGGAGGGCATGGACGACCCTTTCGACATGGATGAACAGGATCCTCTTCTCACAAACGCAATCGAGAGCAGTGTCTGGGAGCTTGAATCGCTGCAATCCCACTACCACCCCAATGTGGCTACGCTGGCCAAGATCATCTCGGAGCAGTTTACAAAGCGTTCATATAACCTAGAAGACTTTTTGGATCACTCCTACACAGCTGTACGTGTACCTTTCATGCATACCCACTGACTCCAAACTAACGTTTCTATAGCTCCTCGATGTTGAACTAGATCGAGATCTAAAGAAGGATCCAGAAGTAGAATTCGAGATACCCAAACACATTTTCACCTCGGAGGAAGGATTGAACCCGCTAGGGCAGCTTTTCACCCAGGTAGTAGAATGTAGCTCCGGAAGTGCGTAAGAAGCCCTTGCGCGCGCAATACAATATACTCATCGACGTGATATTACCGTGCCCACCAGGAAGCCTGGGATTTCATGCAAGCAACGGTTCTACACGATGGTTTAGTTCCTTACGTGACTAGTGTGAATGACCGTTCGATATCTGTCTCTGTATTTGGAGTGTCACAAGTATACCTAGACTCTTCTCGTATACGTGTGAAGATGCCTATTGACATGATTCCTGTATGCACGTATGCTTCTCGTAGTACCGATTGCCTGTTGTGACAGGTTTCCTCAGGTGAACAAAGAAATTAGGGACACCTTACCTGCGCAAACAACAAAAGAGAGAATACATTAATAGCAGCACTTGAGCTCACAGGGCATATTTAGCTCCCACTAGAAGCTGTCAAAAAGCTAAATTATATAATATTTACAAAGGAAACAATATATGTATAACTGCTTAGGTACATAAGTAGTTCCATAGTTTGCTCACCTACTTAGATAGGTGTCCCAGATCTTTTGTCTTGAAAGAGGTTACACAGGACAGGTAGGTGCACTTGCCCAATCCGGCACCAACATTAGTTAATGTTCTTAGTCATCTACCTTTTGTCAACCACGCTTTAAAGACCACTACTTCCTCCCATGCAGTGCCACTCCCATCGTGGCTCCGGCCTTCACTAACACGCAAATAGACAGGTCCCAATCGATTCCGCCCGAAAGCGAACGGAAAGATTCTTCGACGCTCAAAGGAACTCGTACCAATGTCTCGCCCTCCCGGACCCCCACCATATACAGCCGAGCAGCTTGCGAAGCTGTCGACGCCCAAGGAGCGATTTGTCGCTGAGGCTGAATTGAGGAGTGAGCGCAACCAGAAGAACTTTCAGGCCTTATACTGAGAGTAACAGCTGACCGCGCTTAGGCTACATCATTGGACATCGACTAGCCGACGAGCGCGAACGAGCCCTTCGAGAACAAGCCCTTCGCGATTCACCTACTGCCTTCAACACCTTTCATGACCAAAACCGTCGTTCGATCCCGGGGGACTCCACGGATGAAGATTCCCCGTCCAGCGCTTATCAGACTGACGACGGTGACGACCACTACCAAGGTCACTTTGGTCGAAGCGAGCAAGTGCGTGGCTCCGGCGCAGATCGCAGGACTGGTCGAACACACGGAGGATATCAACCTTATCCTACCACTTCCGAAGCGAGAGCGAGAATCGCCAATCGTACAGGCATTACGAATAGTACTGTCTCCGCAGTAAGTCGTGTCCAGTTTCGCCGTGCAGAGCCACCAGAGGAGACGCTGACTATACATACCTCAACAGACCCGATTTAAAGCGAACACATCGAACACTTTGTGCCCACAGTTCACTGTCGCAGGTATCAATTGGATGCACCCAAATTCCCTTTGTCCATCTTGCCAACAGCCTCTGACATATTCAGGCAAATGCGCTCGATCGGGTTGCCTGGATATCCATGATCCCAGCAAGCTAGCTCTCTGCAAAAACTGGCTGTTCAAGTCTGAGTGCAGCAACGGAGAAAATTGCGATCTTTCCCACAGTCCCTCCCTTCATAATACGCCGCATTGTGTCTATCATCTCCGGGGCGGGTGTAAGAAGTCGCCATGTCTGTTTGCCCATGTGGATATCGACCCTGCTGCGATGGTCTGCGACGGATTTGGCCGTTTCGGATATTGTGAAGACGGAGCCGACTGCACCAGGCTTCATGTCTATGAATGCCCTGAATTTACTAACTACGGGATCTGTGCCGCGGGCAATAACTGCATGCTCAAGCATGTGCAACGGGCGTCTCGTATGAGGATTCGCAATAGTTCGTCGGCTGAGGGATCTCCCCCGCACAGCGAGTACATTGGTGATGCTAACAATGCTGAGGGCGCCGATGTTTTGGGCGAACCTCATGCAATCACGCAGCAGCACGACTATGTTCCCTTTGATGCGGAACGCTAACCACCTTCTCGCGTGAGGACACGCTGTTTGAGGAGTTGTACGTGCCATCCCCCACCTGCTCTTTTCTGGTGCTTGAACCTAACGTAACTCTGGGTTCACGGTCAAGTTTCGTGTATATTCTGGGCCAAAGGTAAGGTCATGGCAAGCTTGGTGCTGGCGTCGGTATAAAGGGAAACGGGTGGTGGCATTGCCTTTCCATTGTGATACCCAGCATCTTCCTTTCTCTTCTTGTTTTATATACTTGATAGGTCCTGTCGCACATGACAAGACAGACGGCAAAAAAGCAATGGAAACAATTTGTTCAATACTGGCCTGACGATTGAATTGTGATGTGAGGTGCATTGGTGATTATAGAAGCAGACTGCTTAAACAAACACAGTTGAGGGCACATTTGTAGAAACGCGTGTATCATCATACAATATGTATGAGGATCTACGTGGTGATTGTATTTCGGGCTAACTTAATATTGGCTGACGGCGGGCTGTGCTTGGCTAGCTCGACCCTAGACATGAACCAGTCGCCCCCGGCATTCCATTTGGCGCTCGCAGACCGAACCATACCATGCCATGCCCATGCCTATGCCTTTCAGCTCTCCGCAGATGCAATGCGCTCCGCCATCATCTTCGCAAGGTGTTTGCGCCGCTATAAGACGACCTTCATGGTCCGCTAACTAACACGGTACACGATCAATACAATAGCACTTCAATTGACTCAACGCTGCGCATGCCAGTCAGCCAGATCACATCACACATATCAGCCCGTACACATAATTACATACATACATACCTTCTTCAACCAGACGCGCAACCCTTGGACGCGCCCCTGCTGCAAACCATACATATATACTACTGCCACTACATCCCCTTTTACTCCCAATTGACACTTGACCCATCAGTATGCCTTTCAGGGACATTTTGAAGAAAAAGGACAAGATCAAGGACGAAGGAGCGACCGGTGGTCCCACAAACACGCTCGCACCGGACGTCCCTCAATTCAGCTTCCTCCGCACCACAACCACCACGCAGGAAAGCATCGAGCCACCCTCGTTCCCCGGCGATCCCGTCCGTGAAAAAACCCCATTTCTCTCCCCAGACCAGCCATCGCGGGGCATAACAGGACGATTCCGGAGGCACAGCAATGCCGCTACCACGACCCCGCCCGCCGCGAACAACGGGAATCCCAAACACGAGCATCATCGCCTGTCCCGTATGAACTTCGGTCGCAATAGGGCCCTCAGCTCGTCATATGTCCCGGAGAACCTTCCCGAAATAACGGGGGACGGCGTCGCGCGCAACGAGGAAGAGGAGGCAAAATGGGAGAAGAGGGCTACCATGCTGGTAACGGCAAACTCACCGCTGACGAGCACACCTTCAACACCCGGGATAGAGATCACAGGCGGCGCATTCGATGTTGCGGGAGGTCAGCAGCAGCAACGACGGAGTAGAAGCCCGAGCGTGAACAATCCCCCCGACGATGTGGGTCATTCTCCTCGTTTGCTTGAAAAGTATCTCAGCGTGGAATTGCTAACAATGGAATGGATGCAAAGACGAACATTCAGGAGGCGATTCGGTTGCACGAGAATGGAGGTGAGTGACGGGAGATTTGGGAATCATACGAAGCACAGGGCACTAACGAAAGGTATCAAAAGATCTCGAAGCGTCGACCAAGATGTTTGGGGATCTGGCTGACCCCAATACTCACAACAATGCACTGAGTCAGGTTCTATACGGCCTCGCACTACGGTAAGAAGAGTCACAACGTCATCATCTGTGGATCCAGCCCCCTCCGCGAAAAGGAGAACCAACCCCTCCATCTGCCTTCACATTGGTCCAGCCAGACAGTTACTCACAAGTCGCCCAGGCACGGATGGGGCTGCGAACCCAACCAGGAGCAAGCAGTCCGCTATCTCTCCATGGCGGCGTCCAACAGCGCCGAAGTCGAAAAGCTGGCGTTGGGGGCGGGTATGAAGAAAGGCGGCGCCGCAAAAGGGGAGCTCGTGCTCGCCATCTTCGAGCTAGCCAACTGTTTCCGCCACGGCTGGGGCATCAAAAAAGATCCGGCGGCGGCGAAGCAGTACTACGAAACGGCTGCCAACCTGGGCGACACGGACGCCATGAATGAGGTTGCTTGGTGCTATCTTGAGGGCTTTGGGACTAAGAAGGATAAGGTTAGTGATGATCTCGTTTCCCTTCCCTCTCTATTCTTGTTGAGATGCTCCTCTCCGCAATGTGTGCGATGCTGGCATGCTGCTTGACCGGTTGGTTTGTGTTTACGTATCGACGGGCGGGCGGACGGTAAGGAAGGATCCAAGAGATATGGATAGCCTCAGCTATCACCATCACGCGGAGCCCAAATGTCCTGAGACACGGGGAATCCTCTTCGTTGGTTGTCCCCGCCGTCCGCCTCATTTGTTGGGCAGCAGCAGCATCAGAAGAGCAAAGCCAGAGGGCACAGGGCGCTGACGTTGCCATGCTACTGCGCCTCAGTTCAAAGCGGCTCAATTCCTACGGCTGGCCGAGTCCAAGGGAAGCAAGACATTGGGCAATACATGGTACGTTCCCTTTCTCCTAGACCAGTCTAGTCTTTGTTCGTTTCCCCATGTTGTTTCCCATATCTTCATGTATTGTTTTTTTTCCCCTCTTGGACCTCCTCCTATCGCATCACACCCTCAGGTCGTGTAATACAACGCAACGCAAACGCACATGCCACAAGCATACGCACGCTTCCCTTCTCTCCGCGGTATAGCCAGCGTGCATCGCGATGCAGGCCGTCAGCGTGTCCATGTGTGGAGAAGCGAAAGCACGAAAGCGAGGCACGCATCGACGCCACAATAAGAGAAATGCTTGTTCCCATTATAACGACTGTCATTTGGGCGAGCCGGGGATGCAAATCAGCAGTAGTGGTCCAAAGACACTACACCCTCTCGTCAGCCATAACTCACCGACCACCAACGACGCCAGTATGATACAATAATACCTCCGGATACACCTACCCAACCTGGGGGATATGGCCCGAGAGAAGAAGAGAAGCACACCCCCGCCTGTCAACCCAACAATTACATGTGTACAAAAAACGAAGGCGATGCCGAAACCAATAAAGACGCTGCCAGCTGCACGCCGCACATGCGCACGCGGGGTTTCAACGCGCAGCCGCCAAGCCCCATCGATTGGATGTCACGCTCCCATTTCCCAACCCACCCCAACGACGACACCCTCCACAGAGTCCACACATCTCACCCTCACCATTCACACTCCTTTCCGCTCGCTTATTACCCGGGGCCTATTATGGGATCGACCCATCTACGGCCGGGGGACGCCATGGGGGTCATCGGTACTCCCGCCGTTTCCTTCGTGCTGAGAGGGCCCAAAGCACCAGAAGCCAAAAAAGATCCCGTAGTTACCGACACTGACATCCCCGATACCGCAATCCCGCACTTGCGCATTACTCACATTGCACATTCCCTCCCGCACGGGGGGAAAACGGGAACGCACCACACCCCCCCTTGTCCCCTTCCTTCCCACAGGATATGTGCGTTGTACAAAGTGCGCTCCTTTTTTACAACGAGCAAACTAGCGTGGGTGTGTGAGTGAGTGTGAGGGAGCAAGTCAAGCAAATGGCAAAGCAAGTGCAGGTGTGCAGGGTTTAGGGATAAGCCCAGGTTGGTGTGTATGTGTGGCGTGTCACCCGCACCCTCCCGTTCCGCTGCCCTGGGTCGGTCTTGTTCCATTTTTTTCCCTTCCAAATCTTCTACTCGCCATTATCGGTGGGGGAAAAGGGAAATAATACTGCCCCCTTGCTTTCGGCGATGGGCTTTTTTTCGATATACTGGAAGTTAAGAGCCGCGCGAGACGAGGACGAGAAATCCCCCGATAAGAGAAGATGAGGCGAAATGGGAATAACACCTTACTCCTTTCTACCTTTCTCTCACACACACGCACGCACGCACATACACATACACACACGCATACACACGCACATAAACATGGAAACGAGAGCGTGGGTATATATGTGTGTGTGTGTGGGGTGGGGGGTTTTGAAGAGAGGGGAAGGGGAAAGCGATTCGAGACAATTATTAACCCACACCCCCCTCTCTCGGACAAACTACACTACACTACACTACACACTAACTACTTTACTCTATAAAGTAATGGTTGTTGTACACGTGGCGGGGTGTGTGTGGATCCGATGGCGATTCGCATAGATGAGATGATGACCATGCTACATATGCGAAGCGAAGTCAACAAGCGAAGCGAATCGAGCTTTGTTGTGCCTGTGTGTGTGTGTGCGTGTGTGAATGAACGAACGGTACATTCATTGTTCTCCTTACCTCGTTTTTTTTTTTTCTTTCGGGAGAAGAAGAACGAGAAGAGAGGAAAGGAAGAGGGGAAATAAGTCGGGTTGAAGGTTGATTGCTTTACCCCCCCGCGCGCGCGCGAGCGAAATATCGAATTACTACACTGGCTGGTGCGCGTCCGTCGTCGCATCAAACAAGGAGAAAAGCGAAAAAAAGAGTTGCTTTGCTTCGCTTCGCTTCCTGTCGTTCGTTCGTCATTCATATCATATCATGAGTGAATAGACCCCTCCTCCTTCTCCCTCCCTCCGTCCCGATCGATGGTTGGTTGGTCGTTCGGTAAAAAGTATACCTGAGTTGGGTGTGTGTGTGTGGTGGGGTGGGGTGGGTGGGGGGCATTTTTACACATGAACAACAACAACAACAAACAAACAAACACACAACAACAAAACACGCGCGCGCACGCCCGCACGCAAGAGAGATTATACGCAAAAATACCCATCCATCCATCACTCATCATACACTCAATCGTCGTCGTCTCACTTCTCCTTCTCACTTCTCCTTTTTTTCTCCTTCCCCTTCTCCTCCTTCCCCTTCTCCTTCTTCCTTCATTCTTCAATCCTTTGTTGAAAACCGACTGACAATTTGGCCGCGTTTTTCGCGCGGTTTTTAAATAGGATATGGAAGGATAAATATAATCCTACCACCACCACCACCACCAGCAGCAAAAAATGAACACAACACATGAACATCACGACACGACGAGTTGAGTTGAGTTGAGTTAAGTAATGAAATGGGATGGCTGGGTGGGAGAGAAATGAAGTTCAAGAGTTTATGTATGTATGTATGTATGTATGTATGTATGTATGTATGTATGTATGTATGTATGTATGTATGTATGTATGTATGTATGTATGGAATCAGCGCTTCTGGGGAAGGGGGGGGATAGGGTAACTATTAGGGAAATGGGGGATGAATAGTTTTTTATCAAAAAACCTCTTATTCAAGAACTCATCAAAGCAAATGCAAAAACGTCACCTTCACACATCACATCGGCTGCAAAGAGACAAAAGAATTCTTCTTTTTTCAACCTTCGTCATCGTCATCCAAAATCTCATTTGGCATTTTCAATTAATATGTAAAAAGCTTCGAAGAATCAGAATCCAACAAGAAGAAGAAGAAGAAGAAAAAAGTTACTTCAAAAAGAAGAGAAAAAAAAAAAACTATATATATATGTATATAAATAGACATCAACATCTGACTACATGGATACTTCTCACTCCAAATTCAAACCAACTTCCTTCATTTCCGTAATTCGTGAAATAATCAATCTTTCGGTTCATTCGTTCCATCATCGTTCATAAGTAGGAAACAAAGAAAAAAAAGCAACAAAAGGGGGGATATCAGACAATTCGCTTGTTCGCTCGCGGGGGTCGTTGTCGTTTTTGACGTTCGTTCTCGATCGCTAGGTCGCTGACGCTAAAAACGCTCGCTCGCACAAGAAAAAGAAAAAGCAAGAAAAACAACACAAACGTCAGAGAGACGGGCGCGCTGTACAGGCGTTGTCTTCAAGAAGAGAAGCAAGGAAATAAGGAAATAAAAAAAATCGCTAGAATAACTCGCTCGCTCGATGATGACAAAATGATGTTGCTAAACAATGATGGCCAAATAACGCAGCAACAGACAAACAAAAAACAAGAAGAAAAAATATCCAAAAACGTGGTAGGTGTGTGAGACCCGTGATTTCCCACGTTGATATATAACAGGCGGCTTCTGCAGCGCGGTGCAGCAACGTCGAAGGGTAGGTAGGAAACAAGAGTAGAAACAACGACTTTGTCGAATCGGTACGTGAATGAAGAATCGTAAATCCAGCGTACGTCGGGAAGGGTCGAAGAAGACGCGAAGAAACGACAATAGTATATCACGGATATCCAGCCCAGATGCAAAGTGGTCCCTGTCCCTAGGTGTACCGCCCCGAAACCGAAGGGGGGAGTGAGACGGGAAGAAATCCAAAAACGCTATGCTGATGGAAAAGAAGACAGGCTATGCATATGACAAATGGGAAGGGAGAGGTTGTGACATGTCAAGATAAGGGAAGGTCAACATAGGGAAGGTAGTGGGTGGTTGCGCGAGGCGGTGGGGCCCGGGCGAGCAAGTTTCAACCGAGGCTCTCGACTTTGGTCGGACCGCCGGCGGTGCTGGGTCGCGACGACGAGGCGGCAGACTCCTCGACCATGCGCTTGAACTCGATGACGACCTCGGGGGCGATCTTGTCCCAGAGGAGACTGCGCGTGTAGACTTCGGCGGCCGACTCGCCTTTGCTCTGCTCGCGCATGGCGGCAAGAGTATCGGCGAGGTTGCGCCGGTGCGAGGATGGTTGGGATGTGGGGGACAGGGGATCGCTGTAATCGTCACTGGCGATGCTATACCGGGTGCGAGTAAAATCCAGGGAAGTCATGCTGTTGTACTGTGCCGGGGTGATGGAGAAGAGCTGCTCGTGCTCTTGGTCCTTTGTCGTGGTGGTAAGCTGAGTGTGGAGCTGATCAAGCGCCGAGCCGGTCAGACCCGGGATGTCAGAACCAGGAACCGCAGACTTGGGCCAGCCAACACCACCGGAAGGAGCGGGTTCGGCCATGGACACGCTGTTGGCCATGATGTTCTGCTCAGTGACGGTAGGCGCGACACCGGCATCTTTGAAGATGCTGTCGAGGACGCTGGCAGAGGCGGCACGGACTTCATCGGGCATACGAGGAATGGGGGGAGCGTTGGCACCAGCGGACTTGCTGGCGACAAAAGCGCCGCAAAGAAGCAGCATAAGCAAAAGGCCAGAAGCGACGGGCTTGTCCTCTTCCTTGGCACGAGGCACGAGGGCGAGAGACTGCTCTTGGGGCTGTTGCGGGCCGGGAGTTTGTTCATCGGAGACGAAGTCGTTGACGAAGATGTAGTTGTCCCACTCGCTGTTGCCCATGTGCAGGTTGTCCATGTCCGAGGTGAAGTCGGTGAAGGTGCTGGGAGCAATCGAAGTGTTTGTGGTGGCGCACTCGAGCCTCTCGGTGAGGACGGAAACCTTCTTGCGGAGATCGCCCGTCTCGAGAGTGTGGGTGCGGACCAGCTCTTCCTTGTCGAACTGCAGCTGAGTGATGAGGCGGTGCATCTCCATCTGCTCGTGGCGCCAGTTTTCCTTATCAGCCATCATCTGCTCATAGTCCTGACGAAGATTGTTGTAGTCATCCTGCAGGCTGCAGTACTTTTCGGTCCAGATCTTCTTTTCCTCCTCCAACTCTTCCGTATGCTTCTTTTTCCGTTGGCGAGAGTCAAGACTGTCATCATGTTAGCGCTGAGGAAGATGGGGGTTTTAGGCAACAACCCATGGTTAGATGGGTAGATGTTGCCAGGCAAGCAAGGACCAAAAAAGTTGTTACGTACGCGGCCTGTCTATTCCGGAGAAGTCGTTTTTGTTGCTTGAGCTCCTTGAGGTCGTCCTCGTTCTGGCAGTTCTGGATGAGGTGGTCGATGTTGAGCAAGTTGCGTTCGGCGGGTATGTCGAAGCGGGCGTTCTTCTTCCGGATGCCACCGTCACGACGGGGAGTGAAGGGCCTGGTGGGAGAGCTGGGCCTCATACGCTTGGGACCGGGCCTCGCGTCCATCTCTTGCTGGTTGAAAGCCATCCATTCGGAGTTGGTGTGGGGAGACAGCGGCCGTTCGGGACCCTGGGGGAAGATGGAGCTAGGCCTCACGTTGCTCTGAACAGGAAGACCGTTGAAGGTCATTTGCTGGGTAGAAGGCTCGGGGGCGAAGGGAGTGGGTGCGGCGGCTCCAAAATCACCAGGACCAAAAGGGTTGTTCATGGGCTTGGAAGCGGTAGGGGTCCGCGATCCCGGGGTCTCGACGGGCCACGACGTCTGCTGGCCGTAGCTGGCGGCCTGGTTCTCGGGCAGTCGAGAGAAGGGGTTGTTACTCTGCTGCTGCTGGGGAGTGAAGAAGGGGTTGTTTGCGTTTGTGTTGACGACGGAGCTGGTGGCTGTCCGGTCGACGAACTGGCCCTGATGAGAAAAGTCCTCCCAGATGGAGGCGTCGGGCGAAAACATGCCCTGTGTGCTAGTGGAAGGAGACATGAGGACGGGGGTGTCCAAGATGTGAGCGTCCAAGGTATTGGCGTCGTCAAAAGCAAAGGCAGATGGTTTGCGGTCCTGGGAGATGGATGATGATGATGGACGGTGAAAGTCCATGGACGAGTGATGATGATGATGGTGAGTGGGATTGTTGTTTGTGGTGGAAAAGTCCATGGCTCAGTGTGGTGGTGGTGGTGAGTCTTTGTACTGGCGTAGCAAAGTACCGGTGTGGAGGTGGGACTGGCGGTGTGGATTGCTGTTTCGGGCAATCGGGTAGGCTGGCTGGCGGAAGGCGCTAGCGAGCGAGCGAAGCCAGAAGAGAGCAAAGACAGGCGAGGCAGGGCAATTGTGGACGGGCCGGCGGCAAGTGGATTTATTCCTTTTTTTGCACTGGGAGGTGGTGCCAGTACTGCCAGTGGTGCCAGTGGTGAGGGCAGAGTTGGAGTGAGTGAGATGATGAGTCTAGTCTGGAGACTGGGGAGGGGAAGCAGAGCAGGTAAGTAAAAGTAAAGTAAGGCAAGGCAAGGTGGGGAGGGAGGGAGGGATGATTAGTTAAGAAGGGCAGGCAGTGTGGTGCAGCTGATGAATGGCCAAAACGGACTAGCGCCGTGTGTGAAGGGCAGTGGCAGGGTAAGTACGTATTGTACTAACTAGTTATACTTGGTACTCTTCTCTTCTCTTTACGGAGTGACTGAGTGAGTGAGTGACTGACTGACTGACGCTTCCTTTCCCGTCATTCAGTCAGGTCAGGTCAGGTAGGGTAGGGAATTCCGACTAGGGTAGGGGAGGGTAGGGCAAGGCAAGCAAGCCAAGCCAAGGCACGCCTAGCCAAAAGCCATAGCCATTACTGTACATTACTACCGTACACTACGGACAGTCTTGTTAGTGCCGCATAGCCATCCATTATCATACTGTAGTGCCCGGCAATCGCACCACGACCGGGGCCCTGGCAAATAGAGGGATAGTCATACACACACACTGTTACTGTGTAACTAATGGAGTTAGTCTCGGTAACCATGGCATGATGCTGATGTTGATTGCTCTATTCGGGGGTATTTGGCATGATACGCATTAGACAGGTTATGATAAGTAAGTGGTCGGGTAGGCGTGCAGTCCGCCTCGGATGCATCCACTGGCTGCCGTTGCTCTTTTGCCTTGGGCCTCTCGGTCCGTGGGTGTGTCTAGCCTCTCCTCCCTCTGCAACACCAATAACTCCCCATGATTCCATTTCATCCAAGCAACAAATTGACCAGGGCTTATAACAGGGTAAAGTGTTTGTGCATTCGCTGCTTCACACGGGGAACATGGCAAAGAAGCTGACTGGCCGTGATACCCTTCACCATTCACCATGCCCCTACCCCATCCCATCCTATCCGTCTTTTCCTTCCTCTTCACACACAGCACAGCACAGCACAGCAAAGCAAAGCACAGGCACAGTCACAGACAATCTCGTAGCGCCGTCCGTCCGTCTTCACCGTCCACGATAACTTGACTTGTTGCTTGTCGTCGCGAAAAAACAAGGCAGGGCAGCAAACCAACGCCCGCCAGAGAAAAAACCAGTCCTGTACTATGTCCGTGTCACTACTGTGTTACTGAACCCAGCCCAGCCTCCCCCCCCCGCGCGCGCGTGCGCCCGGCTACTCCTCCCAAAGAAAAGAAGAAGAAAAAAAACACACACCCCCCCGCTTCCCGCCCGCCTAACCCTACCCTGCCCTGCCCTACCCTGCCTTTGCCCTACCCATTCACGCCATTCACCCACCACCCCGTGCACCCACCCACTCCACTCCACTCCACCACCCACGCAACCCACCCTGTAGGAAAATCATCCGTCCATCCCATCAACACACACACACACCCACCCACTCACCACACCTTTCACATCTGCAAAAAAAAACCATAACCAACCAACCAACGAACCCTCGTCTCTTTCTCCCACTCACACCCTTCCCCATCACATCACCCAAAAAAAAACCCCCCAATAAAAGAATTCCGTCCTACTATGCCAATACCGAAAACGTGGGTGAAAAAAAAAATGGTACGATTTAGGTACTTAACCTACGTACCGCGTGCGTGCGCGCGCCGGCCTTTCTAGATGCTAGCAGCTTAGTTAATGCAATGCATGCAATACACACACACTCGCCACACATACACACCCCCCCCCCCCCCCATAGGCCATCCCCCATGCCGGAAGACAGAAGACGGAGATGAGTACATATGGGACATAGGAGAAAAGAAGGAAGGGCTAACTAATCCCCATCTATTTTGGATATTTACCGACGTATTTATATAACTTGATTTGAGTTGAGTTATAGGAGCACGTAATTAGTACTAAGTAGTATTAAAGGTTAGGTAGGAGTAAGTAAGTAAAGTAAGTAGAGTGTGTGGTTAGATGTTTGGGGAAGAAAGAAGGGAAGTAAGAAAGAAGATAATAGTGTTGTATATGTACATGTTTAAGTGGCTGTTTTAACCTCTATCTCTTTTTTTTATAGGTAGTAGTTCGTTGGTAAGAGAGAGAGGGAGAGAGAGAAAGGAAGAGAAAGCAACACATCCCTTCCGCGTACGTACGTTTAATATATACATGTATTAATGTTAAGATAAGGCTTAGATACATACAAACAATGGTACACTAAACTACAGCAGCACATAAGTCTCCCCGTCTTGCATCCTGCGTGTACGTTACTAGTACCAGTACCAGTACCTAAAAGGATATAAGTATATAACTTGCACGTTAGTTGGTTTAGTCTACATATGTATACTGTATACATCTACCTACTTACCTGCGTGTTGCAGGCGTGCGTATATACGCTACTTATATAAGTACATAGGCAGCTGTATAAAAGGGATAAGAGAAGTATACGCGTGTTGGTACGCGTGTTAAAAAAATCCATCTAATTACATACCTAGGTATTAATATAACGAAACGTTGATACAAAGGATATCTAAGTAGGTAAAGAGGTTTCTCCTTTCCAACTTTCCCGCGTGCGCGTGCGCACGCGCATGCGTGTGTGCGTAGGTAACGTACCTATATGTACTAATTACAATACCGTACGTTGGGCAACATATATATCTTTTTCGCAATTTTAGTAGAAAGGATAGAGTAGAGCAGAGCCCAACATGCGAGGCGTGCCCTTAAGTAACTAAACTCCGATGGCTAATGTATCTATGTACCAATTACACGCGCGCGTTCCTTAAAATAATAAAGGTGAAACGTACACACGCGGATGCGGAACGCGGACGGACGCGTTAAAGGAAGGGAATGGTAGGAAGAAAAAAGTGAGGCGGTGAAAAAATCCCGTCTTTACACAACAAGTTATGACTCAGTTTTTAAGAAAGGATTAAGGAAAGAAAGGAAGGAAGGAAGGAAAGCAAGGGTTAAAAGTGGGGTCTAGTTTTTTTTGTAATTTCTTGTTTTTTTGTAGGGGGAGGGGGAAAAAACCGTCCGCTTCCCCGCTGTTAGTATAGAAAGATAAAACTTTAGGCACGCGTGCGTAGTAGGAGGGTTGAGGGGTTTTTATATTGTTCTTTTAGGGGAGATGGAAAGGAGGAAAGAAAGAGAAGAAGGTTTTTTTCTTCATTGTTATTAAAAAATATTCTTAAATATCAACATCCACATTAACATCGTACATACATACATACATAACCCCCCCATCCCATCCCTAACCCCTTCACTCTCTTTCTCTTCCTCCCCTAAACAAACAACAACAACAAACCCCCCCTCCCTCCCCTAAAAAAAACCGTGTGCCTACCCGCGCGCGCGCGCGACACAAACAACGTAACAAGACGGGGATTCCCGGCCCAATACGCGCGCGCCCTGCTCCGCTTTTTTTTTCTTCGGGCTTGCGGGCGGGTTGTCGTCATGATCCCTTCCCTTCCCTTGTTCTTATCCTTGGTAACTTAGTGTACACGCACGCGCGCAGACGGACGTTAGGGTTAGTAACCTTGTCTTTGTCTTATCTTGGTCAACTTTAAAATAGTTAGTTAACCGATACCGGGTAACAATCTAAGCATGCATCATCAATGCGTCGGGATGCGGTAGGTAAGTGATTGAAAACGTTTTTTACTAATGATGTTAGGTTAGTGTAAATAGTTAGGATATGTGGTGAATTAAGGAAGAGTTAGAGAAGGAAGAGAAAAAGGAGGAGGAGGAGGAGGAGGAGGAGGAGGAGAGAATTTTAAGAGGGCGAAGTTATATATATATTTTTTTATTGTGGAAAGAAAGGATGCGGAAAAGCTTACCTGTATAGTTTAGAGTTGAGGTAAAACCGGTACTGGTATACGCGTAAGGGTAGACAGTACATATGTAGCTAGTTTTTTGACATATTTGACGTGTGTAAAAACGTTAACTTTGTTTTAACTATTTGTATAATGTTCAAAAGCCCCCTTCCTTGCCTAATCCTCATCGGACCTACCCCTTTCAAAAACCTCAAAATTTTTTTTTATATATACACTCCACTTACTTTTATCATTGCCAAAAAATCCTAGACTTTATATACATACTAGACCGTTACAGCAGCGCCAAATCAACCAGCCACAACTTTACTTTTCCCCCTTTTTTTTTTTCTTTTCTCCTACTTTTTTTTCTTCTTCCTTAACTATGTCCCAATTCGAACACAAGCGATGATATAGCTATCTAAGTAGGTAGCTAGGCACACAGCTAACAATATTTTCTTTATACATGTACTGCAATTACACACACACACACACACACACACACTTACATCCACCTTCTTCCCCCAACCATCTCCATTCCCCAATCAATCAATCAATCTCTACTATATCACCCAACCTCCCAACCCAACTCACCAAACAAACAAAAACACATCTATCCCCTTCCCCCTAGCCCTAGCCCTAGCGCCCCCCCCCCCCTTCACAATCTCCTAGGTAGAGGACTTATCTAATCATTCTCTCATCTACGTTAACCCACCCACCACCACCACCGTCAGAAGTTATGTGGGTATATATGCGGATCGATCCTACGTGTGTGTGTGTGTGTGTGTGTGTGTGTGTGTAAGTAAGTAAGTATGTTTGAAGTTGAGTGGTTGAGGGGGCGTAATAAAGGGTGTGGTGAAACACTCACCGCAAGTTTTTGGTTTGTTGGGGGTTTTTATAGGGATTAATTGGGGTAGGTAGGTATATGGGTAGTAGGGGAAGGAAGGAAGGAAAGGGATGTGGATTATAGGGGGGTGGTGAGGGAGAGAGGGAAGGTGGTGACTAACTAGTAAGGGTTGGTTTTTTGGGGAGACGGAGAAGGGTTGTTGTGTGTAAAAGTTGAACTTGGGTAGGGTAGGGTTAGAGTAAAGTAGGTACCTATGGTAGTCAGTCTGGGTGGATGGGGAGAATCGAATTGATGTGGGATGTGGATGGGTACACACGTGTATGTATGTATATACGTTATAACTACAATTTTTTTTAATCGAAAGGGGGGATAAAAAAGGTTGGGGGTGGGGGTTTTTGAATGCTACTGCATGTACACGTGTGTGTGTGTGTGTGTCGAGATAACAAACATTGGAACGGTTACATGTATGTATGTGCCCGTGGTACGAGTACATGTATAACAGATATGTTGATGTTTGTACATGATGAATACATCGAAGAGGGGGGGGGGGGGGGGAGAGAAAAGAACGCACGATTGCATGAGCGATATTGGTGGAACAGAACGGACGATGGTACTATTGATGTTGTTTTTTTTGAAACATTCAAAATGCGTTCATTGATATTATTGCTCTCCCCAATTACGGAGGGATTTTTCCTCTCATGGGAGTGATGGCGCAGATTCATCCATTTCCATTCTCCTTCTACCTTTTTGTGCGCGGGGGAGGTGGATTCGCTGATTCCATCCATACTTCTGTCCTCGTCCTTCATGCCATCAAGTATTGCGCATTGGCGATGCTCAATCTCGAATGTGGGATAGGGGAAGGGGAATAAGGACTCTTAGCAGTCGTGGAGTTGACTCAAAAGTCTAGGTGGTGTTACTCATGGTGTCCTGGTCATAGAAGCGTATTTAGTGCAGCTTCCAAGACAGGGAATTCCTCTCGCCCCTTCATATTCCCTCCTGATCGTCTCTGGCCCAGAGCTTGACCGTCCTGTCCTTGCCACCGCTAGCGATCCACCGCGCGTCGCTCGTCACGTCGGTGCTGAAAACGGCCTGCGAGTGCCCTTGCAGCGTCTTGGTGTGCGCCCAGTCGTCGGCGGAAAAGATCTGGATATTCTTGTCGAAGCCGGAAGAAATGACAAAGGTGGACGCCTTCTTGGGAATGACATCGCCGGTGTCGGTCTCTTGCAGGGGAACACCGCTCGCGGGTCCGTCGGTGCCCTTGAACCAGCGTAGGTCAGTCACACCGCCCATGTTGGCCGCAATCGAGTTGGACTCGCGCATGGCGCGCACATCCCAGCACTTCATGAAGCCGTCGCCCGAGCCTGTCAGGAGGCGGTGCCCGTCGGTACTCCAGTCGATGCCGTAGATGGGCTTGATGTGGCTTTCGAGCAGGAAGATTACGCGGCCGCTGCGTACGTCCCAGACGCGACCCACGCTGTCCAAGCCACCGCTCGCTAGCAGGGAGCCGTCCGTGTTGAAGTTGACCGCGTAGACCTCTTTGGAGTGACCCTCTTGGATAAGAAGTTCCTGCCCAGTGTTGACATCCCAAAGGCGCCAGGTGTTGTCGTCAGATGCGGATGCAAGATACCGGCCAGATGGGTGAAAGGCTACTCGACATACACGGTCGCTATGGCCGAGCAGTGTCCGCAACGGTCTGTCGCTCTCGAGAGACCATAGCTGCACCTTCCCTCCCGCTCCACCAGATGCGAAATTGACGCTTTCCGAAGAGACAGTTGTTCCAGGAAGTGTAGCGTCTGGGACCCAGTCGATGCCAGTTGCACGTTCTGTGTGTCCACCTCTGTAAGCCTTCTTCTGCTCCAAATCGGGAACTCCCAGTAACCTGATCTGGCCACCCCAGTTTCCGTATGCGATATATTGGCCATTGGGCGAGAAGCGTACAATACTGACTGGGCGGTCGGAGGTTTGCGATCCATAAAGCTCGAAACCTTTCAGGCGGTCCTTTATTTTGTTGCGGTATTCGATGTGTGTCTTCAAAGGTATGGTTGATTCACGCCTCTGGAAAGCAATACGGTCCTTTGCGCGGGGCAGAGAGTATCTCGCCATGTCCTTGCGCGCCTCTAACAGTAGTTCGGTGCCCGCTGTGTAGAACTCTTCTTCGGCTTCTCCCGCAGGTTCCTCGGCGTCTTGCATTTGCACATCAGCATCTTCCCCTCCAGCTTCCTGTTGCTCGAAAAGGAGGGCGCGTAAACGATCTCGTCGCTCCGGATTTCCCTCGCCGAAGAGTGTGATGGGTTCGCCGCGGGCGCGCAGCTGGGCTTTGATGTCGCGATCGGCGGTGGGCACTAGGATTTGGGCGGCGCGTTTCTTTCGTTCGAATTGTGACAAAACTTCCGAAGCCTTTTCGTCGGCCTGGCCAGGGACGGTCGATGGCATCATGTAGTTGCGGTCGAGAGGCACATTGGCCAGGTCGATGCCTTCCATGGCGCCATCCTGTGATTCTTTGATCAGCTTAACGTTTGCTATAGAGAAGGGCGGTTTGCTTACGTTTGCGTCTTCGACGTAGGCCTGGCGAGACGGGTGCACGCTCATGGTGGAGGAAGCGTCTGCTGCTGCTGCTGCTGCTGCTGCTTGTTGTTTGCTTTGCTGCCTGTCAAGTGCGGGGACGGAAAGCTGCAGACGGCAGGTGGTGCTATGTACATGTCATGAGACAATCACATAGACATGAGCTGGCGCATAGGTGAACGTGGAAGTGGACGTGGCAGGGACGGCTAATTGTCAGTCTGCGAGGGAAAAAAAAGATTGATGCGGTACATGGACAGCTCGAGATGAATTGATGCATCCATGCCCGGAATAAAGATCAGCCGGGGATTAGCCGATAGGGCTGCAGTCCCGAAACGACATCAGACGAAACCGAACGGGAACAGCAACATTATCGCTTGCTGTCTGATGCCAGATTGCAGTCAGGTGGTGAGGGATCAAGCACTGACTAACTACAATCTGAGGATAAACACCATGTTTGTCCGTTCGACCGTCTTCTTGTTAGCCGTGGTAAGTGAAGTGGTGACGGAACATGAATGAAGATGCCTAGCGGGTCGGCATGACGCCAATTCCGTCGTCGCCAGTCCAATCTTATCCCTCCCATCCCTCCCATCATCCCTGGCCCAAAAAAGTTCAATTCACTCGCAAAGGTCTCTGCCATGCCCATCGACCTCTCATTCCCATCCCCATTCTCCCGTCAACCACCACACTCCTTCACCGCCATCGTCTCCTTCCGCCACACCTCTGCCGTACGCCTGCTGATCCTCAATTCGTACTCCTAGACCTGGGCTTCGGCCATGTCTTCTGCAATCGCCCGCTCTCCCCTTCGTGCTCCGTCCCCCACTACCCCAGCTCGACTCTTCTTCCTCTGCCTCTCCACGACATCATTACTTGCGCCCGCTCATGCTCATCGAGCTACACCATCTCATCACTCCGTCCACCGTCCCTCCTCGCTGTACGCCCCGAAGACCTGCCCGCTAAACCGCGATACCACCCCGGCTTCCATCGGCCTCCGCTCCTTCCATTCCTCATCGCATACCTGGAGCGCCTCTCCGCAGTTTGCCTATCATGTCGCCGCATCCTACTCCGCAAAGAACCACAAGTTCGACGCCCGGCGCAATTTGTACACCAACGATGTCTTCGATCCGGCCAAGCGCGAGGCGGACCTGACCGATTGCAAACACGCAATAGACAAAAGGCTCAGGGCTAGAAGTGGGCAGGATGCTTTCTTTTACAGCCAGGTGGGCACAACAAAATCCACCACTTTCGGTGTAGCAGATGGCGTCGGAGGATGGGTGGAATCGGGGATTGATCCCGCCGATTTCTCTCATGGTCTCTGCGAGTACATGGCTTGCGCCGCGAGATCGTGGCCGCGCCATTCCAACAAAAGTTCATTGCACCCCAAAGACTTACTCCAAGTGGCATACGACGAGGTCATAGAGGACAAAGGCATTGTTGGTGGAGGAAGCACCGCATGCCTGGCCGTCGCCGAACCAAGCGGAAATGTGCAGGTCGCTAATCTGGGAGATTCAGGATTTATGCATCTGGGCTTGAACGCGGTGCGACATTTTACACAACCTCAGACGCACGCTTTCAATACCCCATTTCAGCTCTCCAAAACACCCCAACGCATGCTGGTCCAGATGGCGGTGTTTGGTGGACCGAGTACTCTGTCGGACCTTCCCAAGGTGTCGAGTGTAACGAACCACAATGTGCGCCACGGCGATGTGCTCGTCTTTGCAACCGATGGCGTATGGGACAATCTGAGCCCGCAAGATGTGCTCAGCATCGTGAGCCGTAACATGGTCGCTCTCGGTGCGTGGGTGGAGCAGGATGGCGGCATGGAGGTCGGACCTAAGCTACGCGAGCTGGCGCAGGCTGATAGCTCCGGCAAAGCGGACAATAACTCGCTCCAGGCACGCCTTGCCGTTGCCATCGCAAAGGAAGCAAAAGACACTGGCCTGAACACACGCCGGGATGGGCCGTTTGCCAAAGAAGTGCAAAGGTACTACCCCGGGGAGAACTGGCACGGTGGAAAACCCGATGATATTGCGGCTTTGATCGCAGTGGTGGTAGAAGAGCCTTCCGAGTAGGAACATGTCATGCAGACATGCAGGAACGAGGTGCATCAACCGGCGTTGGTGGATAGCTGTATTTTTGGGGCTTCAACAGTCATTTTGGTGTACATGGGCATTTGATTGATCATGGGCGGTCGACAGTAGATATTTACTGGTATCACATGATGCATTTATGTATATGTGCATGTACTCATTTAGTATAGAAGTCAGGTTTTGTAATCTTCTGGGATTGATGGATTTTGTAGAGTGGTGCAAAGCAATGTTTCAAGTTCATACTGCGTCTTGAAATGTTGTAATGTCAGAGGTCTCGTCTCAATTGATGTTTGTTGATGGCGGTTGCCCCTGACGACGCCGTGACAGGTCGGTGTCGGCAACATGCACGCGCCAACACCGAACCACACTGATTGACATGTTCAAACCTTCGACTCTTTTACCGTCGCATCTCTACATACAGCGAACAACCCCCGGATTGGATTTTACTCGCGCCTTATGCATGTACAGCTAACCCTACAGTCGACATTCGCTATCTACCTTTCTTCCTCGCCAGCAAAACATAGATAGCCCGGCGTGCACCCCGCGACGCGCTGCCAGGCCGCAATTCTCGCATCCATCCATCCATCATCCGTGGGAACACCACACGACCCTACTTACCCTACTGCACATATCTTCACCATGTCGACTGCATCCCCTACTCCCATGGGCTCCTACAGCAGCCTAGGGCGCATGCGCTCGCAATCCAACATCCGCCCCAGGAGAGACTCGCCTTTGAGCGTCCTGGGCCAAAGTCAGGGCTTTTCGGCCAATGCGCCCATGATGCAAAATATAAACATTGGCGACAGTTCCGACGACGAACTGCCACAACCCATGAAACTCAGCGCCCTCACCACCGCGCTGCTCGCACAAAATGAACTCAAGTCTCCCGAAAAAGTCACACGTCAACCCAAATTGCGCATCTCGAGAAGTCCGCGCTCGGGCTCGGAAACCCCAATGCATGATTCAGTCACCCCGGCCCCCAGCATGCAGCGCGGCTTGAAGAGAGTACCGCTAGCAGGACGGCCCATGAGGAGGTTTCGAAGGACGCCTCAGAGCGAAGAGGAAAACAACCACCCACCCTCTCAAGACCAAGAAAATATTCCCATGACCGTTCCCAAGGCCAGCACCAGCCAAGACGCAGGCTCTGTTATGAAAGCCCAGGTTCACGCCCCCGACTCTGTCATGAAAGCAGCCAACCACGACACAAGACCAGCCCATCCTGCGCCTCAATCTCCCATCCAGAAGCATGAAAGACCGGCGCCTTTACAGCAAATAAGCGCAAACACCCCTCGCAGGCCCGCGCCCCCACCTCCGCCCAAGATGTCTGCTCTGGAAACGGCCACCACGGCTGCCGGAGCTGCCACGACCAAGACACGCAGGAAGAGAAGCACGCTGGCCGTCAATGGCAAGCACTACCGCCAAATGGACCGCGTCGGCAAAGGTGGCAGCTCGGCCGTGTATCGTGTCATGGCGGAGAACTTCAAGCTCCTCGCCCTAAAGAGAGTAAACCTGGAGGGTGCAGACGAAGCTGCCATTCGCGGGTTCAAGGGCGAGATTGATCTTCTCAAGAAGCTCGAGAACGTCGAAAGAGTAGTCAGACTCTACGACTGGGAAGTAGACGAAAGCCGGCAAATCCTGAGCGTAGTATGTCTATCCAACATCAAACCAACCCACCCCCCTCCCATCCTTCCAAAATCCCCCACTAACACCCCCCTTCCAGCTCATGGAACTCGGCGAATCCGACCTGGCGCGCATAATCCGCATGAAGCTCGACCCAGCCGAAGCCACCCTCGACCTCTCCTTCACGCGCTTCTACTGGAAAGAAATGCTCGAATGCGTCGCCGCGGTGCACACGCACAACATTGTGCACTCGGACCTCAAACCCGCAAACTTCGTCCTCGTCTCGGGGCGCCTCAAACTCATCGACTTCGGCATCGCCAACGCCATTGAAATCGACCACACGGTCAACGTGCACCGCGACTCGCACATCGGCACCCCCAACTACATGTCGCCCGAATCCCTCGAGGACTGCGCGGGCGGCGGGTCGCGCGGCCAGCTCTCCAACGGCGCCGGCACCAAGGACATGAAGCTCGGCAAAGCCTCCGACGTCTGGTCCCTCGGCTGCATCCTCTACCAAATGGTCTACGGCCGCCCGCCCTTTGGCCACATCGCCAACCAAATGTCGCGCGTCCTCGCCATCATCAACCGCGACTACCACATCGCCTTCGACGACACGGGCATCGGCGGCATCCCCATCCCGCGAGGCCTCAAAAAAACCCTGCGTCGCTGTCTCAATCGCGACGCCGCGCTTCGTCCCACCGTCGACGAACTCCTCGCCCCTCAAGATCCCTTCATCTACCCCGATGCAAGAGATGTCGAAGATGGCGGCGATTTACCCATTTCGTTGGCGCTGTTGGATCAGATTATTCATAGGGTGGCCGATCGGTTTAGGGATCAGAGTAAACCCCCGCCCACCGAGGAGGAGATTAGACAGTATCCGCCGAGCTTTTATGCTAAGATTGCTAGTCTTTTGGAGGGGAAGTGAGTGCATGTTTTTGGATCCCCCGTGCGCGGCGGATTGGGGATGGTGAAGGGTTTGTCGCATTTTGTGGACTTGTTTATACACGTTTCTTTTTTTTTCTTCTTTTGCTGTTCTTCTTTAGCGTTTTGCGCGGATGGGCGCGGGGTGGGGGAGGATTGTTGGAGTTTGATTATGTTTTTTTTCCGTCTCGGTGTTTTTTGTTTTTTTGCCAATAACCGCACTTAACTTTGCTTCTATGCACTTTATTTCCGTTTTTGCGATCGCACGATTGACGATTGCGGTAGGGCGTTACAAATACGTTTTTCTCTATTACCGTTTCTTTTTATCTTTTCGCGCGTGCGACGGCGGACGGACGGGGGGGTTTCGGGGCGTTTTCTTTCCCCCCTCCCTCCCTTAATCTTTCTTCAAGGTTGTTTAAGGGGGGAATCATTCGAAGACTAAGTAGGGGTGGGGAGTCGTTGTTTATTCTTCTTCGTTTTTTTTAACAATGGCGTTTCCACTCTTTTTTTTCCCCCCCTTTCTTACTTCCTTGGTTTTGTTTTCTGGGTGAAAGCCGGTGTTGTTGCGTGCGTTAGTGGAGTTGGAGTTGGAGTTGGATATACCCCCAGACAGACGAAAGTTGAGAGTAAAGATGTAGAGTAGAGGAAGAGTTAAGGGAAGTTTGTTGTTCTTTACCTATGTATGAGGTAGTTGAAGGGTAGTAGTTGAAATCGGAAGAGTGAAATTAAAAATAACCGTCTTTTTGTTTATTTGTGAGGAAGAAGAAAGAAAAAAAAGATAGGACTGAAAAGAAATCACTAACTAAATGAATTTTGTTTTTAAAGATATACACAAAATTACAATTGTGATGTGAGATGAGAACAAGAATAAACGAAAAACTACCTTAGCCCCCCCTTTACTAATAAATTAATTATATAAGTACATACCTAAGTATGTATGTATACACCCAAACACCAATACCTTCTTTTTTTCTCTAACTTTTTTTAAAAAAAAACCGCCTAAACAATGAATCGTCCGAGTCTACTCATATACACTAGTACTACTCATTCATCTTCTAATCCTCAATATCATCATCACTCAGCACACCACCCTTATCTTCCATGGCAATCCCCGGAACCGCACTCTCCACACCCACATCCTCCCCCGCGTTCTTCTTCATCCACACACCCCTTTTCTTCCCCTTTCTAGGTGTTGCATACCCCGGACGATCCGTAGTCCATTGCTCGGCGTCGGATAGTACAGCCGCGACGTCATCGCCATCATTCTCGTCGTCTTCATCACCGGCGCCGAGATGTGTGGATGTGGATCCGTGGAATGCGGTGATTTTCTTGATGTCGCGGAGCGCTGCGGTGATGGCGGGGGACGGGGGTTGGTGGAGTCGGTGAGGATGGGGTCGGGGTTTGGAGTGTTGTGAGAGAATACGCGCGACGTAGGGGAGGCGTTCGAGGAGCATTTCGGTGCGGGCTGAGGTGCCGCTGCCTAGGAGGACGGGAGAGGGTGTGTCTGGAGCGTTGGATGGTGATGATGAGGATGAGGATGAGGTGGTGGTGGGGTTGGGAGGTGGTTTAGAGAAAGGAGTCGTGGTTTTTCGCCATGTATCGACGCCGCCTGCGACGGATGGTGTGGATGTGGTGGTTGTGGCAGATGGGACGAGCAGGTCGCCCCGTTGGGCGCGTGAGATCCACATTTCGAGAAGTCCGCTTGTTTCTTCTTGTTGGCGCCAGAGGCGGAGAGATGCTGGATAGTACATGGCGAACGCGCTGCCTTTGGAAGCACCGCCGCTATTACCGCTATTACCGGCACCGTTCACGCCTTTCGCTCTTGTCCCCATAACGCCTGGCGGAGGGGCGACGCGTTTTACGGGGTTGGGTAGGCTGTAGAGAAGACCACGAACGCTCGTCTGGAAGCTCATCTCGTCTTGACGTAGGTTGTCGGCGCCTGAGCCTTGAATGTTGCGACCTGATCTTCCGAAGCGATCTGGGGATAAGAGATCCGCATCTGAAAGGGCGTCTATGCAGCCGTTGATACAGTCAAGTGTTTCTTCGTTATCCCCAGCGTCGGTAGACAAGACATAGTTTTCATGGAGTGCCGCAACGAATGTATCCGTATCCGTTCCCAGCTCATTAATGAGCGTGTCTGCGTTAGCCTCAGGGGCTTTTGGTCTTCGACGATCTGGAAAGTACGTCGGTGGTTGTGGGACTGGTCCAGATGCATCTCCCGGTAAACGTTTGTTGTATACCACACGGCCAACGGCGTGAAAGATGCCCAGTGTGCTTTCTCGCTGTGTCACCATGATCAAAGAGTCCTGCTCCATTTTCGTCATCGGAACGTCCTTTTGTTTCTTTGCTTTGGAGGGTTGGACATTTGCACTCCAATCTCCTTCGTCTCCGCGCAGACAAAGAAATTCTAGCGAAGAGATAGCGCTCCGTATATCTCCTAACTCCGTGAGATGCTGTATAACCTGAGGTCCCACAGTTTTCTTGCGACCTGATTTTCGAGCCTCTTTGAGGATGACTAGATCTAGCGCTTTGGTCATGAACGTTGGTGCGATTGGGTTGAATTCGACTACGGTAACGCCCGGATGAGTGAGAATTTCGGGCCCTAGTAGCCGGTGAGCTGTGAAGCTATCGGCTGATGCTGTATTGGTTGAGAGAAGAGTCTCAGATATGATCATGACAACAGGGGTGACGGGCTGATCAACATTGGCTTTGCCAGAAAAGAACGACGAGGCCGATGGGGTAGCGGCAGCAAGATAGTTGAGAACAGAAGACCGAAACGATTGTATAATGGACGAACCACGCGTAAAAGTGTTTGGAAATTCTTCTACTAATACCAATTGCTTCTGTCTACCAGACTGAGCAGGAGACGGAATTTGTTGGTGAGATTGAGCATTTCCCTCGAATGTAAGACTGCCGAATGCGCCAGTCCTACCGACAAATTCTTCGAACTGAGCGGTGGCTGAAACAAAGCCCTCTGAAGAAGGCAGCGAGCTTGTGGGGTTCTTCCATTCATGAATATGAACACCCATCTCTTTCGAGAGGAGAGATAGCGTCGTGGTTTTGCCGCTTCCGGCAGGACCTTTGAGAAGCAACAGTCTCTTGCGCTCTTTGCCGCCCAGCACACCCGTGAGCCATTCGCGAACAGTTTCGACCTTTTTCTTGTGTACGGCCAGTTCATTCAAAGACGTAGGACCAAACCTTTCGTTCCAAGGCCGACGATCTACCGCGGGCGCTGGGCCAGCTGGCTGGGTACGGCGGAATTTTTGGCTATTTTTCGATACATTATCTGCACTGGCAGTTACGACGCCCTTTCCCTTGCGCAGTGGCAAGGATGTCTGGCGTTTGACAGGTTGAAGGGGGGCATCATCATCTTCAGAATCTATAATGTCATCAACGTCGACGAGCGGGGTACTCGCGCCAGACTTCTCAGGGCTTGGAGTAGGATGGTTAGATTGCGGTCGCAGAGGAGCTTTGCCGAAGAATGAGGTAATGGGTTTGAAAGACGGCTTTGGCTTGGCGGGAGATTTAGTTGCGGCTCTCTTGGACGACGTAGAAGACGGCGAAGAAGGAGAAATGCGGCGCGTCCGAGCCGTAGTAGGTTTCGCGTCCTTGCGAGTCCCAGTTGTACTCGCCGTTAGTAGTGTGGAGCCCCTTTTTGCACGCTTGGGAGGCGGTGAGTGATCTTCATCTTGGTCGGAGTCAGAGGAAACCACGATGGGCTTTTTCTTTCGCGATGCCCGCAGCTGGGCCATGCCGCCTCAAACTCTGACAGCCGTTAATAGCGACCATGGATAGATGGCGCTCAATCGATCGAGCTACGTGAGTGCATATCACATGGAATCATGCACAGATGCAGCGACCAGGTTGTGTAGATTGACCGTACGCGTGATTACATATAGAGGGTTAGAAGTAGACTGGACGGTAAAGATGCGTGGGCATGTGACTTGACGTCGGATATTTGTTAATCCGGGTCGAGCCAAGGCAAGGACGTCGAGTGGCTTACTCAGCCTTTTCTCTTACCTGTTTCCATACATGTACACAACTTCTCTACAGGTCAAATCTCTACGAGTACTGTTTTTGTTTCCAATCACAAAACTGCAGAATTCCATCTCTGATAACAATACAGAATGACACGGCTTTTGTCCGGGTATTCTGTACATGTATGTTATGTTTCGGTGACGCCTCGGCACGGCCCGTGCGACCTTTGACAACACATCAGCCCCCACTACCGACCAGCCTTCCACACCGCATCCTCTGCAGATTTTGCCCTCTTTACCATTCGACGCACAGGATGCGACACACATTGTGAATCAAGATGCCCGCCATCTCATTTCGATTGACGTTTCCTTGCTTGAGTGAGCCTGCTAAGCATGCCCGTCATGGCGAGGGCGTTGTTGCCGGGGCTCTATCCGTCCCATTTATGTGCGGCCAACCGAAGCTCTCCACGCACACACACGAGTTGCGACATGCATGGGAGCCTAATAATCAGCGCTGGCAGCCCTGCTCTGCTGTGCCCAACTGGCTGTGTAGACTTGTCCTCGGCGACCCTGGCCCTCCATTCAGTCACTGCCATCTATCCTCTCTCTACAACACTGTGGAAGCGTGGCTCGAGCATCGAAGAATGAAGCATCCGACTGAATTGTGTGTATCGGAATGCAGAGCGACGCTTTCGATTCCACGTGCTCTCCTGCCTGGAGTTGCACGTTGCATTATGTAGTTTAAACAAGTGCAGGCGTTGCGACCGGGGCTTGTAAGTGACTATGCTAACATTGATATGCATCGCCTCGCCTGCTGGCGCCTCACCATTGGACAGAAGGCCGTCGCCGGTTCGTGTCGTCCTTATGCACGGCTCACAAGAAATCCTTCTTGCGCTGAAGCCGCCTGTATATAGTCCTAATATGCGCTCTCGTCTCTTTTGTGCATGCATTCCTAATAATTGATTTCTAATTGTTTGTGCCACGCAAGCAGACAACTCGCACAACCCCTCACGCGCTGCCACCAACAATCAGTGTGCGATACTGATAACTTCTTTAAGATAACAGTGCGACGGTCTAATCTACCACTATAAACAGGGAGCAGCGCGGTCGCTTTTCAGCATGGCGAAGAAGAACAAGAAGAAAGCACAGAAACCAGTCGAGTGGGCATCTCCACCCCCCAGCCCTAAACCAGCCACCGAGGAAGCTGTTCCTGCAGCACCGACACCAGCCCCGTTGTCACTGTCCGAGCCAGCTCTCACCGAGTCTTCACAAAAGAACCCTGCATCCTCATTGGATGCCTCAGACGCGGTGAAGACGCCGGCCGAAGAACCTATGCAGGAAGTCTCCACCTCGGCTCACGTGGCTACCGATCAGGATTTAATCCAAGACCCTCCCACTAAAGAGCCTCCAGCTCCCCCTTCGCCCCCTCCTGAGAGTGAAGGGCTGAAAGAGGAGGACAGGATTAACCCGGCACCCGAGGCCGCTGCTCCTCCAGGAGAAAATATATCCAACGACTGGGAAACCATCGAAACCCCACCTCCAGTCCCAGAGGCTCCAGAGGTTCCAGAGGCTCCAGAAGCACCAACTGCTCCAGAGCCTCCTTCCAACGAAGCAACAGAGGCACCAGTGCCACCTGAAGCCCCGGAGCCACCTCCATCCTCTGAACCAACCGACGACGATTGGGCCTCCTTTCTCCCCAAAACCTCAAAGAAGAAAAAGAAGGGCAAGAAGCGGGCTGAGTCACCCAAGCCTACCCCAATCAAAGCCGAGGTGCCTGTTGCGACCGAGGTTCCCGTGCAAGAACCAAGTCCTCCAAAGCCTGTAGAAGAGGAAACCCAACCACCAGCAGAGGAGAAGTTGTCTGAACCTGTTGAGAAGAGCACTGATTCCGAATCGGCTCCAGTAGTAGATACTCCCGCGCCGGAAATCGCTAGCAAGGAACCAGCTGCCCCGAAAAGCGAAATTGCACCTGTGGTTGAGTCGATACCCACGCCGGCACCAGAGCCTGAAACAACAGAGCAACCCGAAGAGGTTGCGGAAGAGAAGCCTTCCGAAGACGTGAAAGAATCCGAGACTGTACCAGAGAAGATTATTGAAAAAGAAGAAGTAACGGGCCCACCACCCACACAAGAAGAGAGTCAACCTCCAGCGGAAGCTAGTGAAGAAGTGAAAAGCACACCGCCGGCTGTAACAAGTCTACCTCCCACCGTCAAGAGCCCACCAACTGTCGCAAAAAGCCCTCCACCCACAGTGAAGAGTCCGCCCCCGGCAGTTAGTAGCCCAGTCTCCTCAGTGAGGAGTGCAACGATACCAAAGACGGCGTCACCAGTTTCCGTCCCACTTGCCCCTGAGCCGATACCAAATTCCCCTAGGTCCATAGCCACGGAGCGACCAAAGCCTGCAGCAGTCAACCAGGTTATTGAGGAAAGCCGTCCTCCAGCGGCTCCATCACCACCAGTCTCCAAAGTGCGTCCACGACATACGTCCGCGTTTGAGACCGACGACGAGGACGACTCCGCTTTGATACAACCAAGATTGAGAGGGGAAGCCTTGTCTCGTGATTCTTCTCGAGGCTCAACATACCCTCCCTCGGGTCCGCCCCACTCTCGTTCTGTTTTTGCGTCAAGAGTCCCCGTGGATCATTACTCGAACCAACCACCCCCTCCGCCTCTACCTCCGCAACAAGCACCGCCAGGGTACCACAACCCTAGATACTACCCACCACCTACAGCCCCGCCATACTATCACGGTCCAAGTCACATGAGTCAGTCTGGATATTCCAATCACCCATCCTACGGACACTCATCACATACTTCGCATTCCTCTTCGCCATATTCGGAATCGTGGGGTCACATTCCACCGAACTACGGGCCATATAGTAACCGAAGCCCGCATGATAGGCATGATTCTTTAGGGGCGAGAGAGTATATGGGATTACCTGCTATCGAGAACGGATCTGCAATTGATGACGATGGCGACGTCTTTTCTCGCATAGCTCAAGCCATACCCGATCTTCACGTCCTATTGGCCAAGTACAAGGAAACGCATGGCCAACTAGGTGTACGAGAGGAATTGCTTCGCAGAGCGGATCTCGAACAACAAGAACGACTTCGTCATAAAGAGCAGGAGATTCGTACATTGAGAGAAAAAGTGAAAAATTTGGAGGCCAAACACTCAGCAGAAGCAAACAGATTGCGACTAGAAATTGGAAACATGGAAGAACAAGTGAAGGAGTTGAAGGAGCAGCTCGCAGAGACTGGGAAGTTCAAAAAGGAGGCGGAGCAACTCAAATATACGCTTGACACCACAACGAAATACTGGGAGTCAAGGCACAAGGAATTGGAGGATGCTCATTCTGCCCTGCAACGAATGTCGGCTGAGGAAGCTGCCAAGTCTAGGAAAGAATTCGACGAGTGGAAATCCACAGCTACAACAAAGCACGATGCCGAGAAGATTGCGTTGGCGATCCAGTTTGACAAGAAGTTGAAGGAAGCCGATGTCATGGCCGAGAATTTGCGCCAGGAAGCTGCTACCGCCTTTGTCAAAGAAAAAGACGAACTGCGATCCGAACACCAACGACAGCAGCGTGAGCGTGAAGCCAACTTCGACAACCTTCGCCAAGAACTCGAGGCTAAATTGGGCTCCGCACAGCTCGATTGTGAGCAAGCCCTCAAGCGTGAACGTGAGGGCATGGAAGTTTGGGCAAAGGAAAGAGGCACACTCGTCCAAGCTCACCGCGAAGATGTCGAGAGTTTGCGAAAGAGCTGGGAAGAGCAACGTGCCCTACTGGAGGGTCAGCACAGGAAGATTAAAGAGGAATCCGACAAGGCATGGATCGATCTGCATGCCGAAGCGAATCGAAAAGCTGACGAACGCCAAACGCTCGTCGATCAGCTCTTGAAAGAGAAGGAGGAATTGCAGAAACAGTACAACGAGCTCAAGTCGGAGAGTGGTAAGGAGCGAGATGTTATTAAGAGTGTTGCAAACAATCTTGAAGCAGAGAAGTCCAGATTGGAAAGACTGATGGAGTGCTATGGAGACATTGCGGAGATTAAAAGCAAAGGCGACACCTATTAGTAAGTTGCCTTGGATGTTTAGATGAACTGTGGGTGGTGGGCCCGGGGTTTGTTTAACGTCGTTAGTCCCTTAATGCAAATTGTTTCGTTTGTGGCTTTTTTTACGTTCGCATTGTTCCTTGCATGTTCTTTTGCTAATGGTTACGTTACAGCTTGGTATCGTTCACACAACTCCAGAAGCAGATCATGGATCTTGCCGCTACTCATTTTGTACACCTTCCAGTGTCTCCGCCGCCGGAAGACCTGGCCCTCGTGCCTTCTTCACTGCCCTCATTCCTTGGTGAAACTCCTGCGTCAAGGTACGTCTGCATGATTCTTTACACCTAACATACTGATTTACAATTTCAGGCAAGTACGTGCTGCTTATGTAGCTCATACAGTCTCAAAACTGGTAACTTATCGCGTCTTCGGCCCATTTCTCTTCAGTCTGGGCCGCCGTTATGATAAGGCAGACTCGTTGTTTTCTTCCATGAGTAGTCACATTCGCGAAAAAAGCACTCGAAAAGAGGCTATTTGGCGTCAGCAGACACTTCTCGCTGCATTTACAAGCAGTGGAGCCAAGCAGCGTATCAACACAGCTGCTGGAACCGTCGTAGAAGAGATTGTTAACGCAATCAAAAACTTCACGGCTCCCAAGGAGGAAGAAGCTATAAAGATCGCTGTGAAGCGCATCGTGAAGCTTGCAGCAGAGACCTGGCGCTTTGCCAGACTTGAGCGTGAATTAATCATAGCCACCATGCCCGCCATCGAAGACGAAGAACATCAGTTCACCGGGCCAGAATTCTGGCGACCTCATAAATCCGACTCGACGCCGATTCCCTCGCTTGCTGGCACTTCACCGCCGTCCGACGAACAGCCGAAGCTCCTGCTGCGATTGTTCCCGGTCATATATCGCGAACCGCAACACGAAAACTTCCGCGAACCGGGGGATGACGAGCCCGATGAAGGATGTGTATACCACCATGGAATCGGTTTGTACGACGATTCAGAGCCGGTTGTTCAGAGGGCAGAAGAGCTCAGGGCAGCAGGTTTGCCACCTACCACCAACGCTTCTCCGACTGCTGCTGATTTTCCGCCGCCGCTCGTGCCCGCGCCTAGGGAACCGCTTCCATCGCCGCCAGCAGCAGAGAAGAACAGCGACGAAGCCAAGTCTTCGGAATTGGAAGTGCCCAAGAGAGCCTCCTCTAGCAGATCTAAGTCTCCATCGACCAAATCGAGCAAATCGAGCAAATCGACGAAATCGACGAAATCGGCGAAATCGACCGACAGAGCGTCCACTGCAGCGAGCACCCCCAAGTCAGAAGCGATCGACAAAAAATCTCAACATTCGTCGATACCACCATTACCTGCACCTACAGAGATCTCTGAAGCCCCAAAGGCTTCGGTTCGTTCGAAATCGCCAGCTGCAGAAGTATCTGACAAAGTTTCTGACAAAGTCTCCGTCATCTCCTCGATCCCACCCCCTCTACCAACACCTACCGAGATCTCCGCCGTTCAATCCGTACCGAGATCCTCGCGATCCAAACGATCATCAGCGACCTACAGTCGCCCCCCTCCTGGACCCGTCGACTTTAACACTCCCAAAGACGCCCCTCTCCCAGCACCAACCGAGAGCATCATAACCACACACACCAACCCACCCCCCTCCTCGCACGACGAGCCCCCTCTCCCCGCCCCAACAGAAAGCATCGCCCCATCCACCCACGGCCTCCTTGCCCACGAACTCCTCAACGACAAAAAACCACCACCCTCCCTAACCCCCAAAGAAAGCTCCGTCCTCCCAAAAGAAGACCCAGGAACACCCCCAGAACCAACACGAGCTCCTCCCTCCCCACCAACCCCCCAAGAAACCCCCAATCCAAACGAGCGCCCCATCTCCCCGCTCTTCGCCGCAATCGACGAAATCGAAGCGCTGGAATCCCACCGCTCAAGCCGCACCCCGTCTACCTCAACACGCTCACACCGGTCGCGACGTCGTTCGCGACCGTCCGCCGCCGCTACCGAAGCCGTCATCGACGACGAAGAAGCCGCCGCTCCTCCCGCCACCTCCAAGGCACCCGAATCGCTCCGTCGAACAAGCGCCTCCCACACCCACACCCTATCCCACCGTACCTCCTCCGACCAAGCCTCGCTGCGCTCCGACAAAACGGACCGCACGGACCGAACCGAGCGCTCGTCGGGGAACAAGTATATCTGCGAGAGTCGCAGCGCCGCGGTGAAGGGCTTATATCCCAACAGTCCGCTTGCTGGGGCGAGTCCGAATTTGAGTCGTACGAGTTCGTTTAGGGAGAGTCTCAGGGAGAAGAAGAGGAAGAGTGGTGTGGAGCCGAGTGAGGTGCCAGGGACGTGGGATACGACGTCTAAAGAGAGCTTGACGAGCGTGGAGGCTGTTGGAGAAGGCGAGAGCAGTGTTAAGAGATGATTGATTGTGTAGATGGATTTTCCCTTCTTGTTTTTTTTTGTGTTTTTTTTTTGTGCTTATTTTTTTTTCCCTGTTTTTCTTTTTTGTTTTGAGTCGATGTTTATGAGATTTTTGGGGTTGTTTTGGGTGGTGGGATATTCCGGTGGTCCATGAAGTCTGTGTCTTTCCTGCTCACGACTGTTGTTTTTCTATTAGCGGCATATGCTTTTGTACGATTTGCGTCGTCTCCCCCCCCCCCCTTACATCTCCACATTCCTCTCTCTCTCTCTCTCTCTCTCTCTCTCCGTCTTCCTCCACTCTTTTTCCCGAAATCCCACTATCACTCAGCATCAAGCGAGGGAGTTATTTTCCTTGTTTATTACTGTCTTACTATCATTGGTCCCATCACGGAACGATACGACACGACACGAAAACGAACATTTGCATGTATCAAGTTCGATTTTCGCCCTCTTTCTAAATTTCAGCACATGTATTTGCGCCAAATAAAGTGGCTCGTACGGTTTTTTTTTTGGTTTTCTTTTTTGGTACATATGTGCGTGTGTGGGGTTTATGCATAGCGACGGATATAACTTATTCCCCTAGGAAGAATGGTTGTGTAATGGATGGGGGGTTTTTTTTGGTATGTTGTTGTTTTTAGAATCATGAAATGAATTGACTCTCGTTTTTTAATACTTCTCTTGTGTAGATCTTGTTATTACGCATTATTAGTAGCGCAATGAGGCTTGAAGGTTGATGATAAAATGAGCTGAAACTTCGAAAGGTTAGAGTACAGGGTGACAGGCCCCCGCAATTTTAGGCGCAATTTTGGAGGCGCAGCACTTTGAAGATACGAGAGACACCACGTTTCGCTGTCCGACGCCAATACTTCTAGATCCTTTGCAATCTCCCCCTCTGTTTTTTTTACAGCCCATTCCATAAGTCTGTCAACCAAAACCATGAAAAATGTCGAGGCGCAAGTCAAGGACCTGCTGTGTGGCGACGAAAAAGGAAAGCCATGGATCTGGGGTATGAATCAAATGCTCCATTTTTACAGAGACGGCACAGGGTCGGTATGTATCTCGACTTTTTTACATTTACATGAAAGCTAAAGCATTTTTAGATTGAGGCCGGAGTAGACTTGCATTCTGAGGCTTCGCTTGAATTTAGCTGGATATTTACTGCGGCGCCTGTCAAGGACAAAAACTCTTGGAAACTTGCTATGATGATCACTCTCGGTACCCGGTTTCACTCAGGCTACCAAAATGAGAACAACCCTTGGATCCAAGGCGCAGAACTTCAAAAGGTTATACAGAAATCCCCGTCTCCAACCGAAGCTCCTTTCCCTTGGGCACCACTATTAAGCACTGCCTTTCGTCCTAAGCAGTATAATGTGACACTGTCATGCGGCCGCTTTATCGAGCCCTTCCAGTTAGCCACGAAGGAGCCTTACCCTCTCTTCAAAAGATACCGTGATGCGCCCAGACGCTCCAGGCTCCAGCTTGTATTTGATGTATCACCCTACCCGCCGCGTGAGGAGTGGATTAGAGAAAAACACTATGTAATGGATCACTTGCGCTTCTGGGACATGAAGGTATTTGTGACGGACTACATTGAAAGAAAGGACGAGACGTGGGCGGAGACGCTAGATTGGAATTATTGGTTGAGCCCGACTGCTGGAGGCTGGAGATGATCATCATAGGCAGGGAGAAGCGATAGCAGTCACTTGGGGACAGAGAGGATGCGACAAGCGAAAGAATGTTCAACTTAGAGTCAAGGGCACAGCAGGAAGGGTCAAGTGATTTCATACGACGATTATTGCTGCGTGGAACTCAACCAAGTCACGCAGATAGATCCCTTACTCGATGTCGCGTTAGCTGGAAGCAGTGACATGATGGTATGCTGTGTTGCAAGTTTTCACACGTTGTGGTGTCGCAAAAACTATGTCAATACATTCAGCAATCCACTGTTTACTGCGATGATTGAAGTAGGTACTCACAGGGGAGTTGAAAGTTGAGGCTTCTAGCATCGGTGTACTGGGTGTTTGAGATGATTGAAAGTGGTCAAAAACCTATGATATTCGAGGTAGAGGTATGCTTGGTGCTTCAAGGATTTGCGAAGTTCAAGAAGAAAATAGTTGCTGCAAATACTTCCTTAGTCGGAAACACATTTTTTGCTTGTTACTTCTCTGCTTATCAAGCATAATGTGACAGTAAATCACCAGAATACACGTTAAATCAGGAGGGTAGACGTCCTAATACCATTGCTATTCTAATTGGGCTATCTATTCTTCTGAGCTTCGCACTTATGCGAGCTTCTCAGCCACGCTCTGGGTCAAATCATCCCCCGAAAACTGTTTGATCCCAAGAAGATCATTGTCTGTTTCCGCATAAGCACCGCCATATGTTTCTCCAGCAATTCCGGTACCCAGAATGAGCTTGACAATGACCGGTAAGCTGAAGTCCCCGGCCCTAAAGCCAGCCAGAGCCTCTTCCCGCATTGCACTCGAAGCAACTTTTTCAATTTCCCACTGATCTTCTGGTCGTAGCTTCTGTGCAAGTTTCAAAATTTGGTTCTGCGTCAAGATGGCCTGTGAAATGTGCACGACCCTGTTCTTTGTAGCAATTGGATTCTTTAATATCCCAGCAATGGCCTCTGCACTGGCTGCGAGTGAATTCGCACTGAACCTGTTATCGCCCTCATCAAGCAGCAGGGCTTTGCATTCTTTGAAGTTCACGATGCTGGCCGGGCCTTCAAACAAGAATTCCAGAAAGGCACCGAGAGCTAGCACCGTCCAGGTCGTCTGACCTGCATCGGCCTTTTCCTGGAGGAGATTTCTCATCTTGAATATGTTGTCGTACAGAGGAAACGTCTGAACTTTTGGGTTCGTGGTAACGGCACCGTACTCAGAAGGAATGAAGCGTTTCACCCCAGCGATAGCGGCGGCATCGATCAACGGGCCCTGGGTCCCGATGGCAGCTGCAGCAACGGTGGATACGACTGCATCAATACCTTTGAGTGCAGCACTCAGAGACTCAATGGATGCGTAGTCCACTTCAATCTGTTCAACACCTGCATAGGTATCTGCAGACTTGGCGGACCTGGTGAGGATTTTGACTTTGAACTTCGCATCGACGAGTGCTTTGAGGACATGAGATCCGAACGTGCCAAAGGCCTGATCAATCTGTCAGTCATTATATCTGTTTATATACTGTTGGGTGCCATACTCCAGCAATAGCAACTGATTTGATGTCTGACATGATGAGTTTGATGAGAGGTTGATTGTGGTAGGGCTTGTGCCGGCCTTGATGATTTTGCTAACAGGAAATGCTGATGAAGTGATGCTGCCATTGTTTAACGGAATACATAGTCTCTATTTATGCTTTTCTACAACCCATTTCGATCAACTAATTCAGCAGAACATCTCCAGGCCGCTCACGATGCCGATCAGTGTCCGAACATTCTGACCCTGTAGACCCCTGCCGAGCGGGATCCTGCCCGCTTGCACACCCCTGTTGCGTCGGGATAAGCCCGATCTTACGTCTGTTTTGTAATCAAGAGGCCCCGGCTCTTTGGGACGTCTTACACAGCATTTCCCGCACGCAGAGAGCCCTGTAAGGCACTTTCCACCTCCAAAATACTCAATATCATGAATAATGAAGGGCGCGCTCTAACTGCCAAGAAGGCTTGCATCCGATGTAGTAAATCAAAGAAGCGATGCGACCGCGCAATTCCATGCTGTGGGCTTTGTGCAAGGTATGCTATTGGATATCAAGGTTGACCCATTTTGTGCAATGTTGCTGACTGACATGTTTTGCAGACTCGGTCAGAGATGCGAGTATGACACTTTCAAGACATCGTATTTCGGCCCAGTATCAATAGCGTCAAAGACGTCTCTTGGGTCGGAGGCAGCAGCAATCAAGTGTCTCAAAGATGCAGTCATCCGTGAACTAGATCCTTTAACACCGGAATCAACCTTGTTAGTGTATAGGGGATCTATTGAGCCGTGGTTTCCGATTGCATACAATCTAAAAGATCGACTTAGGCCAGTGTGGGAGGAGGTTACCTTGGATGTTGCATTACTTTGCCTGTCCATATGTCTCGTCACTACGAACCCTTCTTCGATTTTGCGGAGTGACGGCCCCCAATTTACAAATACTTATCTTCAGACCAAGAGTACTCTTGCCCTGGCTGAAGCACTTGGGATGAACTCACCTCCAATTGTCCAGTCAAGGATTTTGTTAACTCTTTTCGAAGTTAGTCATGGTTTCTACCCGGCTGCTTACATATCGATTGCGACAACATTGAGAGCTGCAGATGCGTTGGAAATACATCCTATGGACGAAGCCTTGCAGCGTCAATGCATAAGTAGAGCAGTCAGTCAGGAGGAAGCGTGCTCGATTTGGGGTGGGATCCTAGTCCTGGATAGGTGAGTTGTTACTCGACAGATCTTTCGGAAACACTGTCTCATCATTGGTTCCTAGATACATCGCCATCGAGTCCGGTTCACAGGCTTCTCTAACTCGCCCTCGAGTCGAATGGCTCAACAACCTCTTTAGGCCTGTCTTCTGTCCGACACATATGCAGGATCAAGACAAAAACAGCCCTCTTGTCCGCTTTAGTCGCATGGTGGAGGCCTCCGCTGTACTGGATAAGATTCATAGCGCCATTCATGACCCTACCTCGGAGCATGAATTCAACAAACAAGAAATAATTTTGGGAGTCGAAACCTCCATCACCTTTAGAGGGCTACTTGCTGAGGAAATTCCGCCCCAGGATCACATCTACTCCAGCGGGATAGCTCTATGTCATATGTAAGCTTCCATCTCGCAGACTACGCGAGCTACTTGGGCGGCTTGTTCAGTGTTAACGTTACAACAGTGCTCTCCTCCTGGTATTCGAGAATAGCACTAGAGTAGCCTCTTCAATGATTGCTACTAATTATGAGAACTTATTCGATACCACCATGCTCAAGCACATCCTCCCTACTGTAGCTAGTACAGTCGAGCCTTTCACAACAGGAACATGGTCCATGGACCTGAACTACTTCCCCCCACTCGTCACATTTTTGGTATACAAAGCAGCAATGCTTACAACACAAAGGCTTTCATTAGAAATTGATGATAATGAGGGATTAGCGAGGTTGAAAGCCTTGCGCAAGTTTTTGAGCATCGTATCAGAGAGGTGGTTAAGTTGCAGTAAGTGGGACTTGCTGAAGTATCAAGTAGCTATGCATGCTAATGTCCTATAAAGAGCGCTACCTTGAGATTCTTGACGAGAATACCACTCCGAGGATGTTGAAGGCTCTTGGTTGAGAATGGGTTGCCTTTAGAAGACAGTGGAAGTTAGACCTAAACACAGCAGATTTTTTTATACTCTATGTAAGGAAGCTAGTACTTATTATAACACATCTTTAAATACATACATTATATATTTTAGAATGCTATACGAATTTAAATAGCAATAAAACTATAGTATCTAGAGGTAATATAGTATGTTAGACTATGTTATCTTGTTTTTCTTAAGTACAACTTCCACTGTCTTCTAAGAGGCATGGTAGCAGCGGATCAGTAGTTAGGTGGGTGAATGCTAGCGATTAACTGCTGCTCTATATTTCTTTTCCTCCTTTTCTTCTTCTTGTCCTTTCTATTGTCAGTACAAGTGCACCCAGGTATAAACTACAAACACTGGAACATCTTATCTAGCCTTCGGTATAAACGGCGGGATTAGAATGCTTGAATACAAATAAGTGGACGGGAAGCTCTGTTTTCTCCTTGCCAAACGGTTTACAGATTCTAGGTGCCCGAAAAAAAAAAAATAGATAAGCGTATCCGCATGTAGTGCTAAATCTAGGATAATGCTGCTCGTTTATTCTTACCGTCAATTTTCTTGCTCTTCCATCTTCGTCATCCACTTGTTTGCTCTATTCCTGTAGCTGGACAGGTATATATAGCTTGGTAATATGGGAACCCCAGAATGAAATGAGATCCTGAGATATTTTCTCACTGTTTGGGTACGGAAAGGAGTGACCGCCGGGAACATATTCTACTTTCAAGTGGTTGGCAGGCAACAACTTCAAGATGTCCTCATTCGTTTCCTTCCCGAAGACGATATTATCTTCATCGCCAAAGTAGACAAGGAGAGTAGAGTTATATAAGGGGCTCTCAGGGTGCGACTTTCCAGCGAAAATATCACAAACCTTTGCCCACACATCTTCCTGATTCTGCAGCGGGCCATGTTTCACGGATTGTTGGAAGGCGTGTACATGACCTTCGTTGTGATCAAATTGCCATTGAAGCAAGGCTGCTAAGTCATAAGTCTGGTTCACAGCCGGAGGAAAGACCAATGGCGGTACTGGATGCGCACTCTCCGAGATGGCCAAGGCTGGTCCGGATGGGGAAACCCCAAGGACCTCTTGTACTTTATCTCGAATAGCTTCTTGTGAGGGCGCAGATTCGGGATTGAGTAATATAGGATTGTCATAACCAGCCGGAAGCGTTCGCAGGAGGCCTGCAGGACCGAAGAGCACTATAGAGCGAATCAACGAAGGGAAAGCACCTGCGAACGCCAAGGATATAGGACCGCCCATTGAATAACCGACGAGAGAGAAAGTAACATTGCCTATCCACGAGATCGGAGAAGACGTAAGAGCCAGTAGAATTGGGTTGCAAACAAGCGAATGTCGTGTTGAATATTTAGTGGAGTAGCGCTGTAACCTCGACCCCAGAGATCTAGCGAGGAAAGTGGGCCTGTCAGCTTAGATCCGATGAATGCCGGCACGGTAAAGTCTACCAAATATTTCGAGTCGCCAAAGCTGAAGGGCTCGAGTGCTTACCAAAAAGCATGACACGGTAGTTGGCGTCGACTAATGCTTGGGCTATCTTAGAAAACACCAAACTAGGCGTGGCATCGCCATGTACAAACATGACCTTTTCGCCATCTAATGGTCCCCATTCGTACACGCGCATGTTGCCGTAGAAGGTCGGGACATCACGACCGCCAGGAAGCGCGTTGGGCGGGTAAGCCATACTGGCTGCCTGCTCCGCCGAAATGAAGGGGATCAGCGATGTGATGGGTGATAAGATATTGGTAGCCATAGCAAGATGAAGGCGTCTTTGCCCTCCGCCCCTAGAGCGACTGTTGGCTGGTGGCTCGTAAAGGGTAAAAATCAGTACCTGAGTAGTCAAGGTGATACAGATAGTTTAGGTAAGTCGCAAGGCAAGGCAAAGTGATGGGTATATAACCTGCATTTTGGGCATGCGTCTGCATCTGCGTCACCTCGGGTAACGCTGCTGACCGGGCCCCACACTGGCCAACACCAACACTAGACCATGCTCGCCTTATCGTACATAAGCCATGCTTTTGTGATGTCGTAGCGTGTGGCACAGTTAGGAGGCGCAAGATACTAACTACTGCCCATACAAAGAATACCAAAGCTGCTGGAACATTCTTGCGATCTTTCGATTCGTAAAGTCACCGATAATGGAGTCTCACGGCAACGAGTAAAACCGAAAGGTCGATCCCTAGGTGGACTCAGAACAGTAAGACTATGAAATAGACTTGAAAAAGTATTTAAAGGGACGGAGCCTTCACATGTTGACGTTTGGGTAGGTAACTGCGCTATACTCGCGTATGAGTAACTCATCAGTAACTGCACCGTGGAAGAAATATCCACTAAGTATAATCTAGGCTCTACACAGGAACCTTTATCGTGAGCCTCGAGATTTCTATCGTCAGAAAATCTCTAGTGTGACCACTGATGGGCTCAGAAGCTTTAGCCAAAGCATTTGGGTGGTGACGGCGTATTAATATTTGTTGACATATATGGTCGCAAGACGGTATTCCTTCTCCGTCCTTTTCTTCCTGTTCACGAAGCCTCGCAAAAGCTAATACCAAGGTTTAATTTTTATGTGTAAGCAGTCTCCGGAAATCATGCTTTGTCTTATATCTTGTAGGATCATATGCCGCGCCATTCAGGGTATTGACAAGTGTGGCGTTTACGCTATCGTGATGGTTGGCATCTTCGAAATGGTCCCGCCGACGAGATACTCAATTTACTATGCGGGTTTTATTGTACTCTACGGGTTTAGTACAACACTCGGGCCTATCCTCGGTGGCATCATCAATGATCGTTCTTCGTGAATTGGGGGGGGGGGGGGTTTGCTCAAGTGCGTCAAAACTTCTTCGTGTTCTACAACATTCATTTGTATCACACTTTCAAATCATTTTGATACATCCAATGTTGATTGTCTATATGCTTCTAATTGGCATCTTCATGTCTAAAGACTTCCCAAACCACGGCCGTTCACTGCCCCCACCAACTCCGCACAGCTTGAGGAAACGGCGGCCATATCAGGCGCCCGGACGCTGTCAAAAATATCCCGAGGAGTATTTAGAGCGTTGTATTGCTGGAGGTCACGTATGAGGGCAATACTGAATGGAGAAAGTGATCGATTGAGTGATGGAGCAGTACTACGGAAGGTGATGTATATATATGTGGGTCAAAGGTGATCACGTGACCTGGATGTATTCACTTTCAAGCATGTATAACAAAAGGTTCAACTTGCAGATGCGCATTTTGATCAGGTTTGTAGGGTCACAGCTACCAGTGGCGCTGTTGACTTGGAAAAGGGAGCAAATTACTGAGTAGAAGCATAAAGTAGCGCTTGAGGAAATCGATAACGATCATTCTATCTTCCAATTATTAAATGCTCCTGAATGGTATCACTTTCTGCGAAACGCCGACTTGCCTTTGTCGCCTGTGCCGCAGTACGGATCACTCTGCGCCACAATTGGTTGTGGCGCAGCCGCGACCTCCCAAGAGTATTTCATCTGCAACTCCTCTACAAATCATCTTCTCTGGGAAGCCTTTCATCATCATGGCCTGGCACATGGATCTTTGCATGGACTATGATAAGCAAATCTATGTCCCTTTTCATAACTTCGTAAAGTCGCAGCCATGCCCTCAAATAGGACGACCTTTCCCATTTCTCGGCTTGCCAGTTGATCTCCAACTTCTGGTGTACGACCACTGCGATGCACCAACGCTTTTCCAGCTCATGCGCACATGCTCGCGTACACGCGGGCCCGCATCTCAAAGGTTTTGGTCGTGCACAGACCATTGGTACAGCTACCAAAGACGCTCTACAGCGACCACGTTGTTCTCGAACACGATCTGGAGTTCGCAAGCCTTGTTAGAAGAGTTGAACTTTGTGTTGACAGACTCGAATGGCGATTCCGTGACGATGACGAAGGAAGCGTAGTATCTAAGGCGCAGGACTTCTGGACTAAAGTGGGCAAGGTCTTTCCAGCTGTTGAGCATTTGGTGCTGTGTGGCTTTACACCGAGCGAACCGTCAAGGTACTCTATAGGAAAAGCTGTGCAGTGCGCCCCTAGTAACATCACTGCTCTTGTCGCCCTTGAAAAACCTGGTCTCGGACACCCTAGCCAATACACGCTGTATTCTGTACCAGGAGACTTGGATGCGACATGGGAGGTTGTGGATGAGGACTGGGTACCAACACGCGTTCTACTCCCACCGCGAAAATTCCCAATATCACCGCTAGGTGATCTCATCACGTACGATCGGCGGAACCTTGTTCTGCTACTCGAAACACGTGGGCTTGACTGGCTAAGAATCGAGTCATACGCACGCTATGCCGTGGATGGCACTATCCATTGCCCGCGTATGGACTGCGATGCCGTTTTCCCAAACCGAGAGGAATGGGAGGAGCACCTTAGGGATACTCGCAATGGTTTCCACGGCCTTTTTGAATCCCGATGGAGAATTGCCCGTGGTACTATGCAAGAGCTTTTGCCCTATGTACGTACTCCCGAAGCCGAGAAAGCCGCGATGGAAGCACGACAACAGCGTATCGACCACGCTTATGACGAAAACTTTAAGCTAGATCGAAGTTACCACCCCTCTGAATTTGAAGAGGACGCGTGTTTATGGACATCGCTCTAATGGTCCGGATGCGGAGCATATGCAAAGGTAATTAGAAGGTTTGCTTAGTATTAGTTAGTAATAGTGGGCTTGTAAGTAACATAACTAGAATGTGGTCAAATCCATGAAGTTATGTGCTTGTTTTGTGTCCCTAGAACGTCAAACGTACGCCAAGTTGAAGTCTTGTGGAGCTTAGGACAAGATGTTGGTGGTGACATACGTACTTAACAGGCGTCAGAACTTGAAACCAAGAGATCAAGAAGTATTTATTTTGATGTTTCCTTCGTAAGCTATCCAATGAAGGAATTCCACGACCTAGAGCATTTTACTATCTTATCATCATATATAATCAATTATCCTATCAGACGTCACTTGGGCGTACCACTCCAAGAATGGCCTGCTCGCGCTCCAAAATTGCTTTCTCTGCCTTGGTCTGACCCTCTTTCGGTAGATAATTTAGCAAGATGGGAATGGTCGCCGCAAGGATCGCTCCAAACCCAGTGAAAGTGCCGACCACGGCGAAGCCTTTTGTGTATTTCGGTGCGTCAGTCGACGGCCACAACCTACTACCGTAAACAGAGGACAGATTTCCAATAGAGTTCACCAGTGCTACCACAACAGCACGTTTTTCGCTAGGAAGGGCGATAGTTTCCGAAGTCCAGGTGAGAATGAGAGGAAGAGCAGCGTAGAGCCCAGCAATGTATAAGCACAGCATCGCATAGAGGACCTTTGTATTCGAGACGGTGATGGACACAATTGTGCAGACGAAACATAGACCCAGACAGGCCGTAATGTGCCATCGGCGGTCCCGGCTGCGGTCGGCGGTGAATGATAGAATAATCAGAAAGACGAACCCTACCATCCAAATGGGAATCGTCATGTACTGAGCGATGACAGATGTGAATCCCATTTGTGTCTGTACAATCGTTGGGATAAAGTATGAGATTGTGCAAGAAGCGAGATCCATGATGGCTAATACAATGAAGATGTAAGTCCTGGGATCGGCCACCGCCGCCTTAAGGGCTTGCCAGTGCGTTAAATGCATGGCGCCTCGAGCTGCAGTAGTCTTGCGGTCATATGCCATACGCACAATCGCGAGCTGGCGTTCTTCGGGTGAGAAGCGAGAAGTGTTCTCTGGGAAATCGAGGATGATGAATTTGACTCCAACCGCTGCTGCCACAGTGACGCACCCCTCAATTATGTAGAGCCAGCGCCACCCACGAATACCAGCTACACCTTCCATATTTCCAGTGATTGCCCCAGCCAGGAGACCGCTCAGAGCGCCTGAGCTCACGGACGCGGTGTAGAAGATGGAAAATCGTTTGCCAATCTCCGATTTTTTGTACCAGCAGGTCATCAAGAATAAAACTCCTGGAAAGAAGCCGGCTTCGATGGCACCAAGGAAAAACCGAATGGCTAAAGCTCCGGAATAGTTGTGAACGACGCCCATCAACGCACAGATCGTGCCCCAACCGACCATAAGGCAAGACATATACCAGGATGGTTTGGACCGCGTTAGGAGCAAGTTAGAAGGAACTTCGCAGATAAGATACCCGATGAAGAATATGGATACCAACATCGCGTATTCTGTTGTCAATCCAACACTGTCAGTCGAATAAAAAAGTTGGAAGGCGATTTAAACTCACGTTCATCTGTCAGTTGCAGGTCCGCATACATTCCAGCGACTTTTGCATTTCCCTTGCGACATAGTCAGCAGAAGTGTCTGTTGATGAAGCATCTACGTACAATGTTTTGACGATCGATGTATGCCAGGATATACATGAACCACAATGTGGGCATCATGATCAAATCCAGCTTGCGCACGAAACGCTTCTCCGCATCTGTGTCGGGGACGTAGTTGTTGACCGCACGCTCAAGCTCCAATTCCCGATTTGAAATATTGATCTCATCGCTAGGTCCAATCTCCACATCGATAGATTGCGGGGAGCTGTGAACGTCGGCGTTCACCTTGTCCTTTCCGTGATCAGACATGATGCTGTTTGGAAGAGCCACAGTGTACTACTGTATAAAATGGACGAAAACAGTAATGAGAGCTGAGACAGTCCGGGCCGGGTTAATCAGTCATACGTTTGAGGATTTTATTGAATGTTTTATTGGTCGTCGCGATTTGTGAAAACACAGCCACGGTTAAACACTAATAGAGAAGCTCTTCAAATCTTTGGCCACCACATGCATATAAGGTAAGTGATAATGTAGTGGACTTATATATGCTGCGCAAGAGTGGAGGGCAAATGCAAGGCAGAAGTGGTATCCAGGACTGCTTAGACACGAGGTGGAGGACCTAGCCCAGCCGAGATAACAATATGTCACTACATTGTACGCAGATATCCCAATCGTGGGATACTATCAACATCCCCCGCACTTTATCGCTGAGCCTGAGGATCAACTAATCGAATCACGATGCCTTAGCGTCGGCGCTGATCACAATCGCGTAAACCACTTTTGTATATTCATTGCCGGGCTTTGTGACCGGGAAACAGCACTGATGTATCAGCAGTATGCTTGATAATGTCCAAGTGACAGATTAGAAAAGTTCAACACTGGATCACTGTTAGTTACTAGAACTAGAGGGGAGGGCTGCGCAAACCGGAAACCGGGTTTAGATTGTCATGCATATCAACTATATGTATGGTGCAGAATTCTATCACAGATTTTATTTCAACCTACTCCATAACAATTCAGCTTTCAGACTTTGGAAAGTCTGGGATCCTGAAGCTGTTGGACGAAATGTCAATACCGATTGCCAGTGCTAGGTTAGGTATGTCTTACCTGAATCGTTGTGAGCATTCTACCGAGAAGATGGCAGGCGTTGAAATCTGAGAATTAGCAAGAATATACTATTTTTTCCATTAATTTCAAAGAATACTATATGTTCGTCTGGAGCACCAGTCAAATTCACGTCACGTGAGCCAAGACAAGCGACTTCGGCCGGGGCAGAGATACCTATCTACTGAGATAGATAGGCGAACAGAAGCGGCAACCGGCAACCATAAGTGGGGAGATGTCCCCTTCATGTTCCCCCTCACATCTAGATAGTAGTATTCCCCACATTGCGGGAGCTCGTCGGCGATTTAGATACCAGAAGAGGGTATGTATGGATGAAGAGAAACGCGAGCGCATTGGGCGATATTTTCCATTCTATCTTTTCGGTTGACGGAACTCGAAACCAGAAATTTACGCCTAGATCAGCCAATCCTTCATAATGTCTTCTCAAGGCAAACACGTCGTATTCGATGTTGTCGGTACGTGTGTTTCTTACGACGCAATCTTCGACGCCCTTGACACACGCCTTGGAGAGCGCCTTCGAGCAGAATGCATCAAACCAAAATTGCTGGGCTACACGTGGTTTGAGGCCGCGGAACGCGAATACACATATCTCAGCATCTCTAACCGCTACATGCGCTTCTACGACGTCTTTGCGAGCCTTTTCTACCGTATGCTCTGGATGGCCGGCATTGAGGAACCGCGGAAATTTGCGACCGACGACGACCTTGCCTACATTCTTGAGAAGTTTATGGACCTGAAAGCGCGACCAGGTGTGGCAGAATGCTTCCAAACTCTACGCGACGCGGGCTTCACCTGCTGGGCTTTCACAGCCGGCGATGTCAAGCGAGTCCGAGGTTACTTCACAAAGAACGGCATCGACATGCCCGAGGAAAACTTTTTATCTTGTGATTCCTTGAAGATTGGCAAACCTGCGCCCGAATCTTACCAGCCGCTGCTCCGGCAATTAGACGGCGACGAGGTATGGTTTGCCGCTGCGCATATGTGGGATGTATCTGCAGCGAAATCTGTGGGGTAGGTCGCCATTTAAGTACACCAGAAGACTTCAATAAGTTGGCTGACTTCTCAATAGGTTCAAGGGTGCGTATTGCACGGTATGGGAAAAAGAGCCGTGTACAGATCTATTTGGCGACATGGACGTAATGGAGGACACCTTCCCAGAAATGGCAAAACAAATAATAGCAGCCTCAGGAAACGGCAAGTAGGAGCATCTACAAGAATTCCCGTGACAAAAAAAAAAAAAAAAAAAAAAAAAAAAAAAAAACACCCGAAAAAAAAAAAAAAAAAAAAAAAAAAAAAACGTTTTCTCCGTGTCCCGATACACTGATGTGAAAGTTCAATCCACATTGCAACAACTTTGTGGTTCATTACATGAGAGTTATCGCTACTATTCGATATTTAGCACCGCGACCGGAAACCGAAACCAGGCGTGCCAGGAAACACCACAAAAGCTAACGGCGCCCACAGAAGACCTAAGCCGGCGTCCGCACCCGGACACTACAGCTGTGGGGTAACATGAGATAGCAAGGATGCCTTTGTGCTTAGTGACTGATAGCGGCTCGCCTGCTGCTTCATGACCCACTCGCCTCGCGACATCCCAGGCTTTAACTAGCAGTTGAGTTCATATAGTGGGGGCGAGAGATAAGATCTCCTCTAAATTCAAGCTATATTGTCTACCCAACAATCTTTATAACGCAGTCCGCAATATGACTTCTTCCAGCCAGTGCAACCGTGGGCCGGTATCAGACCCTGTCGCATCGTTCTGGAACGCTACACCTCGCAAGCTTGACGAATATCGCAGCTCACAGCAATTACCATCAAATGCAGATGTAGTCATTGTTGGTTCTGGTTTAGCGGGCATAAGCACAGCATATCACATTCTTCAGAACAACCCAGAAGCACCATTCATCGTGCTGTTAGAATCTCGCAAAGTATGCTCAGGAGCGACAGGTCGCAATGGCGGTCACGTCAAACCCGATACCTATTTCAATGTTCCGAAATATACTAAACTTTACGGTCCCAAGGCGGCAGCAGAATTGGCTGCTTTTGAGTCTTCGCATGTTTTTGCTATGAAAGATCTTGTGGAGCGCGAGTCTCTGGATTGCGACTTCCACCTGACGCGGGCTGTCGATGTTTATCTAGATCCTGAACATGCGCGACAAACGGAGGAAGCCTATCAGGAACTCGTGAAGGCGGGCGTTGTCAATTTGCACGACGTCGCCTTCACAACTAAAAGAGATGCAGAAAGGGTAAGGGGCAGTGCAGACCTAGATAAAGCCAGGCTGATAAGGTTACAAACACAGATATCTGGAGTAAAGGGTGCTCAATGCTGCTTCTCATTTACAGCCGCGCATTTGTGGCCGTCGAAAATGGTCCATGGACTGCTAGAAAAACTCTTACAGAAGGGGTTGCAACTTCATACCAACACACCCGTGGCCTCGGTCTCAACCACTCCGGATAGTCAAGGACTTTGGACTGTCAATACGCCAAGAGGGTCCATCAAAACTCCTAAGGTGGTGTATGCAACTAATGGGTATACGGCTGGAATTCTTCCCGAATACACCAACGTGATAGTTCCCGTTCGCGGAATAGCCAGCCATATCGAGAGTCCAAAAGGCAAGAGTGCGCCCCACTTGGTTAACACGTATGGTATTCGTTTTGACTCAAGAAACAACGATTACCTCATCCCGCGAGCAGATGGAAGCATTGTCGTGGGTGGCGCAAGACAGAGGTTTTGGCACAATCGCGACCGATGGTTTGGTAATATTCGCGATGACGAGCTCGTAGATGAAGCGACATCCTACTTTGACGGGTACATGCAGCGGCATTTTAGGGGTTGGGAGGATTCCGGTGCAGAAGTCAAGCAAGTCTGGACTGGAAGTAAGCAACGTTTCTACCTTCCCCTAGTCACTTCTCCATTGACATAGCCATAGTCATGGGATACAGCTCCGATTTCATGCCACATATAGGCGGTATTCCGGAGAAACCGGGACAGTTTATTATTGCCGGCTTCTCAGGCCACGGAATGCCCGAGATACTCCTCTGCAGTAAAGCGGTTGCAGCGATGGTCCGCGACGGCGTTCCCTTTGAAAATTCAGGATTGCCTTCCATGTTCAAAACAACGGCACAAAGGATCGCATCTGAATCAAGTCCCCTGGAGGAATCGCTCCGTCCATTGTGGGAGACCAAGATAAAAGCAAAGTTGTCGTAGCTTGTTACCCAGGGTATATTTCCTTGGCTGAAGATGCTTAGCCAAATCCATTCCCTGCGTCCGTAGTACTCGAGGCGTATCCTACAGAATTTTAGGCTTTTCCTCCATGGGTAGAGCCTAGAGGCACAAATTATTACGTTCGATGTTAATGTGCGCAGAAAAGTAACTCCTGTGTACACTCCTTGGTGATTAATGATACAAATATGTAAATATCAATTGTAGTAACAATAAATTAGGGCAAGGGTATTAATAGGCAGATTGCAAATGGGGCATCTAGTGCTTGAATGAATGTCACCTAGCGACTAAGGAAGAAAGATACGAATAGCGATCCGCGTGTAACGTTACATGGATATCTGCCAATAGTTTGAGCAACATCTCAATCGTCTATGAAGTACATATAAGCTGACGCTGTCCGTCTCAGGCTTTTCCACGGATGAAAAGCGAATTGGAATCTAATTTTGTTTGGTAACGCTATCTCTTTTTTCTCAAGTGTAACTTCCACAATCTTCTGAGATCACGGGGTCACCCGAATTCCAGCTCCTACCAGTTGACGGGCTGGTAAATTGGTACAAGCTTGAAAAGGTATTCACCCACAGTCCCTTTTATAGTTGTTACTATATTAAAATGTAAAGCTGGTTTACGGCAGATAAATTAGCAAGATGTCGATGTGCGCAGAACAGAGACGTCGGCTCGAAAAAAATCTCTCGTCAACCAAACATATCAATACATGAATGGTAATGGCGCGCCTTTAATAGTTTGTTGCCATTATTTTAGTACGGTAGGATACCTCTGCCAAATGATCTAATGCTGAATGTGCACAAATACTAAGTAGTTAGTGACTCGAAAGGGAAGATACGAACAGCGTCACATCCGATCGCGCAACCTCGGTAAAAGGAACCCTGACCCCCAACATCAGCCCCAAGAAACCCGTACTCCAGAACACTACGCAGACTTCATCCCTACGCGTACATATCCCGCAAACGGATACAAGAGGCTCAAAATATACACTTGGAAACATTCATCGGAAAAAATCAGTGAGAATTTGCTGCGCGGACTTCCCTCGTTCAACCAAACATCAATGATCCTACCAACAATGCCCCAGGAAACCCCTATAATAATCGGTGTCTCCGACATAAAGAACTACCACTCCTCCAACAGCCTTGAAACCGCAAAGGAACCGTTGGATCTAATCCATGAAGCCATCCTCGGTGCCCTCCTAGACGCTTGCGCGCCCTCGGGACCATCTAGTCTACAATCGCAAATTGACGGCATAGATGTGGTGCGCACATGGACATGGCCGTACCCGGACCTCCCGGGTTCGTTAGCTGAGAAATTAGGAGTGAAAGAGAAGGTGAAATGGAAGGCGTATTCGGAGCATGGAGGAGATAAGCCAGGGGTGCTGCTTGACGAAGCTGCGCGGAAATTGGCGAAGGGTGAGGGGAAGGTTGCAGTTGTTTGTGGAGGGGAGGCGTTAGCGAGCTGTACGTCGTCCTTACTCCCTTTCTTATTTTTGTGTTGATTCTTGATGGAATGAGATGGGGTAGGCAGGAGAGGAGAGGTGTGGAAGGATGTGCGCGGGATCACGTGATATCAATAATCTCGAGCATCATACGTGAGACGAGTGCTAATGTGGAAGCAATAGTAACGGCTTATGCAAAATCGGGGAAGATCCCCCCTCCTGGATGGACCGAGCCTGCGGAAGCGATTGAGTCTGTCTTTTCGCCGACAACCAGGACGCTGGGGGAGAAGAGTAGGTTTCACTTCGAAATAGGCGTGTGCTTCGTTACTTACGTCAGACAACAGATCTCGGCGCTATACACAAGGTTGGGGCGCCAATTCACGTCTATCCTATGTATGAAAATGCATTCCGCGCCCATCGTGGACAAACGTTGAAAGAGAACCATGAAGAAAGCGCGGAGCTTTATGCGGAATTCTCGAAAATTGCTTCGGAAAATGAGTACGCATGGAACTATGGTAAATACGACGATGCGAAAGCCATTGGAACGATAGGAAAGAATAATAGGATGATATGCTCGCCATGTAAGATTACCAACATCACTTCAAACCGTGCAAGGAAAATGTTAATCTCGAAACAGACCCCCTCCTGATGAACGCCTTCAACACAGTCAACCTAGCCTCAGCTCTCATTCTTACCACTACGACGCATGCCCGCGCTCTAAATATCGACCCCTCGAAATGGATCTACCCGCTCGGCGGTGCCGGAACCTCTGAGGCCGCAACTTTCTGGACAAGACCCAACTTCCACACTTCTTCGGCCCTAACTCGCTCGCTCGATTCTGCGCTCCAGATTTCGAACACCTCCATGCAGCAAATCGATCTCCTCGACATCTACTCATGCTTTCCCATCGTTCCCAAACTCGCTGCAGACCACCTTGGACTCCCCGTCGTTCGAGGATCAAAGCCACTTACGCTGCTCGGAGGCTTGACGAGTTTTGGAGGCGCAGGAAATAACTATAGTATGCATGCGCTCACGGCGATGACGCGAGCATTAAGGAGTGGGAAAGGGAAGAAGGGTTTAGTGCTGTGCAATGGTGGGATGTTGACGTATCAATTCGCTATTGTGTTAGGTACAGAGCCGAGGAGTGATGGTGGGGGATACACCGAGAAAAACCCACTTGAAGGAGTGGTATGTGAGGAGTTGAGAGAAGGGGTTGCGGAAGGTGCTGAGGCTTCAGGCGAGGTTATTGTTGAGGTACGCTCTTTTTCCATTATGCTTTCTGTACAGTGCGAAGACTGAGAATTTTGTCTGTCTTAAAACATATCTGAAGATTGCTAACATTAATCAGACATACACAGTCGAATTCCACCGGAGCGGTGCACCCCTTCGCGGCCACATCGTGGCGCGCCTCAAATCAAACGGAAAACGCGTCGTAGCTAACCATGCCGGCGAACAGACCCTGCGTCTCTTAGCGAGTGGGAATTCTGAGGTTGTGGGGAAGGCCGGATGGGTGACGCAAGACGGAGAGAGGGGATTGTTTACGTTTGGTGATATCGCCGCCTTGTAGTGGTATATATAAAAAGAGCTGATGTAAGGGTTCTACCGAGGCGGACTCGCTTGAGTTTTTTTTTTGAATGGAAGCTATGCGTTTGACGATTATATTGTAAGAGCCAATCATGCATAAGAATCGGTGACATATTGAGTGGTTGTAAATGTTTGCAAACGGGGTATCGACACGATAAGAGAGCAACTGATCACGTGATTAGTGTAATCAATCTCTATTTAAGTCGGTACCTCCGCTCCCAGCAAATTTTTCGTCGACACAAACCCAAACAACGTTTCATTCCGCTAAGTCAGCCGCCATGGACTTTTATCAATATAACATTGTCGTTACATCCGGCTCAGGATATGAGCACCCGATTTACAAGCGATCAATCTCACCTTGGGAGCCGGTTTCGGAAGAAAAGTGCGCTCCGCTTGAGACTGCGTTTAGCAAAGAATGGTTTGACCCTGCCATGCTTCCTCTGATGCACGTATAAATGGTATCTACTTAGGAATATCAGCTAACTTCGACAGTTCTCAACGGAACACAACTCACTCGCCACTCCTTCGTTTACCTCCGGAAATCCGAAACAAGATGTATGAATATGCTCTCGGCGGTTACAATATTAGCTTGAGGTTCTCGAATCACGATGAATCTGTAGATAAAAAGAAGAAGGATTATCCCAAGGACCAGGACTCCCGCGATCTACCGCCGCCATCAACAGCGATTTCGCCAATTACGCACAAGGAACGAGAAGATCAGCATGAGGCCCTTGGCCCTGCTCATCTGTTTGCTCTTTTGAAAACCTGCAAACAAACCTATCAGGAGGCCCGTCTTTTGTTCTACCAGCTCAACGAGTTTCAATGGGACTCTCGCAGGTGTGAAAAGAGAAACTGCATTCCACTCCATAATTATAGTCTCCTATTTTTCCATTTTTTAATCGTCCTCGGTACATCCCAAGGGGCCGCCATCAATAAGTTTGGCCTTCATATTGTTGGGTAAGGCCTGCGCGTGAGTGTTTCAACCCGCAATCGATAGATAGAACTTCATAATCAATAATATATCAATCAAAAACCCGTATATTCTCTCTGTCCAATTGCCCATTGGAGTCTCGTCGTAGTGATCATCCCTCCCCTACTTCCTTTCTTCTAACTATTTTATATTCACCCCACTCTCCGTCGGTCCGACGTTTCTCCGGCCTCTTACTACACTACATTTTCCTCCCTATCCTTTAAGCTTGGCCCCCTCAAGCTCCTCAACTCTCTATCAAAGTAACTAATTTACTTCCCTTTCCCTTAGGTGCTAGTATCTATACCAACTACCCTTCGTGCAATTACTAACCTCCTGCCTAGGTACCGTCTACCTCAGTCCTACAATATTCTATCGTCTCTTCCCCTATTCCCCCAGCGCGTACCTGTAGACAACCCCTTTTTCGATGTCGTATCGTATTAATCTACATGCCCCTCTCTTCTCACGCTCTGTCTATTGTCCCCTTCTTCCGACACCGCTCTTTTCCTTCAACCCGATAGATAGTCGTGTGGGCTAGCCCTGCTCTTTGATCCTCGGCGTCCGATCGAACCTCTATCCGCTACCAACTGGCTCGCGATTGCCCCGATTGCGACTTGTCGGCTTCGTAAAGCGTTGCCTATCGGCATTGAAAAGGGAAGAGCAATGTCCCGTCGTCTGTCCCGACAGGGCCTGATTCGTCGACGGAGTGTCTGAGCGTCCTTACGTGTAACCTCACAAACCTATCTTACTTTCGCATGACCTCTTTGTTATCTAACCGTACTTACGCGCTCTTTCTTTCTCGCCCGATAACCTAGTGTTCTATTATTAGAGTTTTCGCGTTAAGGGGTGGATAGCCTAAGCTATTAGCTTTTATTTATTAATTAGTGCGATAGTAGTTCGCAATACCTTAACCGCTGCTTCAAACCTCTCTTAAAAAAGGTATTACAACCGCGCGCACATTTAATATACTAGTAACTTTTTATAGATCCTCTAACGTTTATTTATAGGGTAGTAGAAGGATTACTTTATAAGGGTTTCGCACGCGACTTCGGATCTTCCCTTTTTAAACTTATAACTAATAGTTAGAGGTTAATTAATCTTATTCTATTTCTACTTTAATCTCTTAGACTAAATATTTAAGGGCGCCTTAATTCGCTCTTAAATCCTTTTTTTCTTTTCCTCTATACCTTTTACTCTATCTTTTTAACACTCTTTTAACCCTCCTTCTTTTACCCTTTTTTTTAATTAATCCTTTCTTATCCCTTCCTATAATAACTAGCGCTATTAACCCTAAAACGGTAAATGTTAACCTATTATACGGTAGCACCGCTGCTAGTAGTACTAGTAGCGATAATAGCAACAAATAACTGCCTAGTAAAGGCAACTAGAAGCTTAGCTTACTTAATCTTCTATTACTTAATTTTTAGCCCTAGATTATTTAGTAGCGTAAGAACCGGTTTTTTTTTTTTTCCTTTATTCTTTTATCGTTTTACGCCTTTACTAACTTTCTAATTATAGTTCGTGCCAACACTAATATAGTTACGGATTAACGTTTTACTTATTACTTTTTATAGTTCTTTTAGAACTTGCTATAAAAGGACTATTATATCCCACCAACTCTTATTTACTTTACCTATAAGCTTAACAACCTTTTATACGCTAGTCGCGCTATTTTTTTTCCTAATTTCCTTGCAAGCCCTTCTCCTACCCTCCAAGCCCTTATTAACCTTTCTAATCCTAATTTAACTAGTTATTCCTACTATCCTTTAAATCTCTACGCTTAGCTTTAACACCTAGTTAATTAAACGCTAACCTATTATAGAAATAACATATATAATTATTATTAAAACCCTTACGCTAGTAAGGTTTTTAAGACTTATATATAATCTAGTTTTAGAGACGCCCTTCTTTCTAGTAGTAGCTGCTTAAACTACTACTTTAATAGTAATAAAAAGAAGTGTTTATTTAATTATAAGTTGGCTTCCTACTTTTTACTTTATTTAATTAGACTTTATCTAATTTTCTATTACTCTTTGCTAACTACATTCTTTTAGGTAAAGTTACTAAAGATAACTAAAGTACGCTTAGTTAAGCTAATATTTTAATAGGCACTCGTAAGCGCGCTTAGTCCCGATAGTCCGTTAAAGTTCCTAACCCTACTTATCTATTACTTAGGCTAATTAGAAAAAAGCCTTACGAGCCTTAATTTACTTATTAAGAAACCCCTATAGAGGTAAATTGTCGCGATTATACTAGTAGTTAATCTTAATCGGCCTCTTCCAGTAAGGTATTGTTCTATGGATTCTTTCCTTCTTTTCGCCTTTTAGGTCCTTCTAGCACTCTAACTAGTCCCTAAAGTAGGGCTGGCTCCGACATTATAATAATAAGCTCTGCTCCCCTTACTTAATTTTACGCTTCTACTAACTTTTAATTATCTAGCGATGCTCTTTATACTTACATACCTAAAGGTGTTTAACAAAACATTAGTCTTCCTACTTCTAATAGTAAGGATAGCTTACCTATTTGTCTTTACTGTTGTTTAGTTACTTATCGTAGCTTTCCTATATAGGTTGTTATTAATAAGGATAAGGATAATAATAAGGAAGATAAGGAAGATCGCTCTACTCCGACCCCTTATTGTAACCGCCGTCGTTACTAGCGGTTTAACCTTCTTATTTTCCCTTTTCCTTTATTATAATACCCGGTTCAACAAGCTATCGTAGCTCCCTTTTAAGGCGTTGGTCCAGTTTGTTTTTCTTCTCTTTTCTTAGTCTTATTTAATAATTAGAGGGCTTTTTTTTCTTTTATTTACTCTAGTAGCTAGTTTAATCTAATATTAACCTTTTTCTAGCTTTAATTAAATCCTCCTTTTTATTTTTAATTCCTCTTACTTATAACGCCTTCCTACCCCTCCCTAACCTTATTAACCGCCCCTTAGTTAATTAATCCTTTTCCTTTCTTAGTTAGAGAACCCTACTATTTTTTTAGATATTATTCTTTTTATTACTTTCTTTTAATTGCGAGTTATCTTAGTTATCTATTTTTTATTTACTTTCTTCTAATTACTAATTATCTTTTTCCTCTCTATCTCTTATTATAATATTTTCTATATAAATATTTTCCCTAACTATTTTTAGTCTTCCTTAGAGGATCTCTGCTTCTTTATTAGGTGCTATTTAATAGAATCTTTTTAGTTAGTTTCTATAGATGGAGTAAGTAAGTAATATCCTATTAAGCTCTTGCAACTAATAGTAAGTCTTTTCTACCTTTGTAATTTTATATAGACCTCTCTATTAATCTGCAAATTTTTAAAACGCTAACTTATTAAGCGCTTGAATTGAATCCTAAATAAGGACCAGTTTACCTCCTATTAATAACCTATTGTGGCCTTTTATAGAGTCCTATCTTTTAGCTACTTTAAGGCGCAATCGTTTAATCCTTCCTATGGCTTCTATAATCTTTTCCTCCCTCTATTTAAATTGTTTCGCCCTTACTACTAGGAGATTAGAGGTTAATTAAACTTTAGACTATAGTAGCGTTTGCTAACTTCTTATTATTAATTTAATTAGTATAACTAGTTAGACTCCTATAATTAGCTCCGCTAGTAAATACCCGGTACTTTACCTAATTATTATTTAGTTAGCCTATAAGATAGGTAGAAAGTTATTTAACTAGTTTCCTGTTAGCTTTGCTAGAGCTATAATTAGTAGTTAATAGCCTTTTTTAATTAATCCTTACGCTTTTAAATTGTAACCTAATAATTATATATAATAGATACGGTACTACTTAGCTATAGCAGTAACTACTAATTTGTTTTCCGTTCCGCCATTAACGCTTAGCCTTATAAATATACCCTATCTATATAGGACGTTTTTATAGAGGAATTAGGCCACTGCTTTCGCAGAGACTTTCTAAAGTGCTTTTACTTCTAGCTAGCTGGTTAGATACTCTCTTACAACTACTAGGTATTTATACCTTAGTTTATTTATTAGTATTTGCGTTACGTTAATAGTCTATTATTTAAAGATTGCCCTTAGTTTACTAATTAATAGTATTTCCTCTATTTTAGCTCCTTGCTTTTATTAGTACTTAGAGTAGAATTAGAGCTCTTCTTTTATAGTTTTAAATTGGTTTTTCTACTAGAACCGATACTATATTACTTTCTAAGTTCTTTAGATACCTGTTACGATCCGCCGTCTTCAATGACCTATGATGAGTGGAAGCACCATGGACAGAATTACCATGCAGACTACGAGGGGTAGCTGCATGTAATTCCGACAACCGAGTCACGTGACCCACGTGATCCACCATCCCGCCAAGACCAACCATCGAGAGATGGCACACCACCTAAGGATGGCGAGCCATCTGAGGATGGCACCTGAATAGAAGAAGGCACCACAATACTCTCATGTATATAAACAGTAGACAAGAAGCCCTTATGGTTTCTTGTATTCACTCTAAGTTAGCATCCACTTCTTGGAAATACAATCTTATTGTATCACTGCTCTACCTTCTATCTGCTTCCTGCTAGTCATCCGCGAAAA